>LQNS02015105.1:915169-925520 GCA_001587735.2 Parhyale hawaiensis | reverse complement strand
AGGGCGCCACTCACCCACAATGGAGGCCTCGAGGTGGGACCAGGACGCCCTGTTGTCGCCCAGCCAGTGGCCTGCCCAGCGCCCGCTGCTGGGGAAGGTCGACCTGCTCACCACAAGCGACCTGCTGCCTGTAGCGGCCTGCGCCGCCCTGCAGGGGCAGACGGAGCAAGTAGGCGATCAAAGTAGAAAGAAAGGTAAAGTCAAGTTAGTCGCACATATAAGCGGAGGAAGCTTAAGACTTGGATTTAACCCCAAGTGGCCACAATGAGAAGACATGGCTGAGAGACAATATCTGCAGGAAGAAGATTAAACGATTTGCAACGAAAAGAGTAGCGACCAATCACAAAGTTCCATGCATTTATCTGGTATTATCTGATACAACTCACTATATATATATATACTGCTACACGTCGATTAATGACTTTTAATATTCAGATAAAGAGGGGAGAGAGTTACTTACCAGTTACTTAAATCTTCACGATACGAGCGCCCCTAAGCCAGCCAGCTGAGCTGAAGCTCAGCTGCCAAAAGCCTGGCGCTGCACAATCATGCGCTCAACTAATGAACGGGCATTCAGCTCACGCGTCGTTCCCGATTACACAGTGCAAATCGGTAGCCAAGATACCCTTGGAATGTACCTAAGCTGGATGACGGGCGAGCTGAATGTCCATTCATACGTTGAGCGTCCAACTAGACAACGTGGCTCCAGTAGAAAACGCTGGAAACAGCGCCTAGAACACCATTTAGTCGGGCTCGCGTGAACGCATGCAGCCGAACACAGATCCCGACAGTGAATGCCTCGACTTAGAAAGTTATAAGTAGAAAAAACTCAAAGGAAAAAAAGATTAATTTGTACAGGAATTATGCCTATAGAAATACTGACGATAGCGTGGGCTCGGACTGGGACCAGCCGTAGAGACTGTGGACGTCGTAGTGTCGGTAGACGTCGGCTGCAGCGGTGCCCTGCAGGCCGCTCATGCACAGCGTCTGGTCGGACAGCCTGCGGGTGTACAAAAGCACCATGCATGTACTGACATACCCGTACAAACTGTTGCTATCAAGTGTACATGATAATGCAGCTGTTGCTCACAGCAACAACCAGCTATTTGCAAAGTTGGTAATCATTTAATATGGTACGATATAATAACAGCGAAATAAAATGAACATATAACACATGGTGGTATATCGCTGAGCCTACGATTGTTACCCCATTGTAACGATTAGCACAAGAGATAATTTCCCATAAATTGGTCACTTTCAATCGAGTTCGCGTCACCAGTTCGTTACCCGTTGTGTTGCCGTTGAGGAAAAATCCTCCAATGATGTTTTTCACATCAGAACTAGCTATTTCTACTTAAGACTCTTCAAAATACACGAAGTTCACCAGCACAGAGTCGGATCGTGACCAGCATTGCATTCACTCCTAGTAGAGCTCTTATACTGTATGCGTCGAATCCAGCAACCTTTTTTCGTTCGTTCTACCCAATCCATTGCCGCAATCGAGATTACTCACACA
This sequence comes from Parhyale hawaiensis, assembly GCA_001587735.2. Classification (NCBI taxonomy): domain Eukaryota; kingdom Metazoa; phylum Arthropoda; class Malacostraca; order Amphipoda; family Hyalidae; genus Parhyale; species Parhyale hawaiensis. The sequence continues at coordinate 924,004 of LQNS02015105.1, read as the reverse complement.
CTTCAGCTATAGGATACTAAACTGCTCCTGTAAACCGAACAAAAACAATCAAGTGGGCTCGTTGGCACGCACCGGGCGCCAGTCGCGGCAGCGCGGGTGGGGTAGGGTGGGTCGTCCCACGATGAGTTGTAGCACTGCAGGCTCAATGTATCCTCTCCGTTGGTGTAAAAATTAGCAGGTTCATTCATATCCTGCGAGTAGATGCAAAGTAAAGAGTTAGCCAAACCTAAAATCAAGAGATAATGAATAAATAATGCTTGTAGGAGAAACAAGCTGAACCTGCAGCACAACGCGAGCTCCCACTACACGAGTCGGAGGAGCTCAGAGCTCTAAGCATACCAGTGCCCTCGCACACACATAATGGAAACATGCTCTGTTCGTTGTGCGGCAGGCTTTCACTTTGCTACAGCGGGCTGTAGTAATAAAAATAATAATCATCATTCGCAAAGTGCTCGGAGCCTTAGGTTGCGGGATGCGACCCGGCGCTAGAGCGCAAAGCTAAACATCGCTCAACCATTCCATAATTACCTCCGAAAAGGAGGTTATGTTTTCGTCGGCTTTGTCTATCTTTCTATTTGTCTTTTTGTCTGTCACCAAGATAACTCAAAAAGTTATGGACGGATTTTGACGAAAATTGCAGGGATTGTTAGGTATGTTAGAAGACACAGATGATTAACTTTTGGTGAAGATCAGTCTATTCGTTTGTTTGTTTGTTTGTCTACCAAATTTTTCTCAATGCCATAACACAAAAAGTTATGGGCGGATATTTATGAAATTCATATGAGGTGTAAGGTATATCACAAAGAGTAAATAACCAAATTTTTGTGATGATCCGTTTGTTCGTTTGTCACTGTTTTTAATTTTATGCTTGTTAGCACAATAACTCAAAAAATAATGAATGAATTTTTATGAAGTTTATAGGGGTTGTTTGATGTTAAAAGACATAAATGATAATATTTTGGTGCAGATCGGTTCGTTCCTTTGTATGTTTGACTCATGTTTGTCATTGCGTTTGTTAGCAGCATAACTCAAAAAGTTATGAACGGATCTTCAAGAAAATTGCACAAGCTGTTATTACTGTTAAAAGGCACAAATGATTATATTTTGGAGTTGATACATATAAAATCATGGTTTCAGAGCCGATTTGAATTTTTTGCTACCGTTTCCTCGCTTGGCGGAAGTATGCGCTCTCAGAGTGCTCTAGTTTGGGTTGTGAAATCTCCTCGATAATAATACTAATAACAACAACTGGAGCACTCTGAGAGCGCATACCTCCGCCAAGTGAGGCAAGGAACTGTGGGTGTAGTATGTGTAGTTGGTTCTCTACACCAGGTAAAAATCGAATGTTGCTTCTCAGTGGATCTTTCATTAACTGAGCACCCATACCCCGACGGGCACACAGGCGCGTGGTACCTTCCGCTCTGGTTCAGAGAAAGACAAGACGCATGAACGTTATTCTTTTCACACAACACACTCTGAATCATTTTACTTTGCTTTGGTATCATGTACAAGGTACACTCAAACCAGAAATTTTTGTGGCACACAAACTTTATCCAAATCTCCAATTCATCACTTGAATTTAGAATGACAGGCTTGAACTGTGCTTCATTGCCACCCTTTTTATTGCCTTCTATGGCTGGAACCTACGCTTCTCCTATTAAGCGAGCTATGCTGTGGTCACTGGTCCCGCTAGTCACACGGTCGAGTTTATAGCCAGGCTGGCCCACTGTGCAATACCTAATTAGTTGATTGCTCTCGAGAAAAAGCTATAGCTTTATGATTTTATGATCTCTATCAGAGCAAACGACATTGTAGAACCGAACGGCACGGAGGATTATTGTACCCAAATGCACCCAACTTATTACCCAGCTACCTACAAGTTGGAAGACAGTAACTAGTAAAATTCTTTCAAACAATATAATAATAAAATTTTATAGTAGCCGAGATTTTTAAACTAAAATGAGGCACAACGTTTCGGCATAAAGCACTGACGATCATTAAATTTTTATGTCAGCCATCGAAGATACAGGATGATTTTCACTGTTGTTATTTGTGGCGATTCATGTTATTCGCAGTCACTAGTACCGTATCCTGTTATTGTTTTTTTGGCGTTTACTGTTTCTTTATGCTGCTTCATTATTAATAAAGATACAGTAAAATCATGCGGGAACAACTCACGATAGACAGGCCGTCGAAAGACAGGTTGCTGTAGAACATGGCGACCTCAGCTGTCCACCAGTCCGCCGTGCTAGACCTCAGGAAATCGGGAAAGGCGACGCGGTTTTCCGGCCATTGCTGTCCATGTTAACAGTTGGTCAAAGTTAAGACAGGGCATACTGTGACGCAGAGCACCGAGCATGAAGAGTACATATAAAAAAATATGAAAAAATAAATCTTTATAAAAATTAAGCGTCATCAGCAAACGGTAATAGCAGATATTAAAACTGTCGTCGTTTGTCAGCTAAGTCTACAAAGGTTGACTTACCTGAAACTAGAAAAAGGAGGACCGACTTCGATAATTTGAATCGTGTTGCGGGTATAACAAACAATGGCGGATTACTTTTGAGACAGTGACAGCTCCATTGCGCACGGCCAAACTGAATTTTTGGAAACTTCAGGAGTCGTACAGTAAAGGTTTACGCCTAAAATACGTTGTAGGCAAGTCAAGTCTGTTGTGCGTTGCTTCATCGGTCAGTTGATGACGCCCTGAGCTTCTTATGCCCTCCTACGCACAGGCCACAACGGCATTCACATCAATTTCAGCAGCAAGAGCAAGAGTTGAAAGTGCATATACGGATATACTTGAGCACGAAAGGAGTTTCTTACTGCAGTGATTAGTGGTTTACTGATTTTTAAACGGTAACTTATTTTATAGATTAGTAACTTAAGTGCAAGAGTTGGTATATATGTATATGCCGTATCGCTGTTTGAGTTTGTTCAGCCTACAAGCTGTTCAGGATGAAGTAGAAGATATCGTACATCCTGGCCGGAATGAGCCGTGACCTCTAGCATTGCATGGCTCATTTAAGTCGTTTAATTTGAGGGCTTGAAATTATCATTTCTTTAATTGCGATAATTCAATTTTGTATATCCATTGATTAAGTTTCCCTATACTGACTGTAGAAAGCAGATGCAGCATTTAGGGTTCAATAGGCCTCCAGTGAGCACGCTGCAACTGAGATAATCTAATCTGCTTAGCTTTTACTAGCACGGCCTTCAATTCCAATGTCGCGATTGGTTATTTGTATCGAATTTCAGGCTATAATTACAAGCCGATTAGCCGTAAGAAAAAATAAAATTCAAGGTTCTAACAAAGTACAAATCGAAGACATCTTAGCATTAAGAACTGAGTTTCTTGACTCTCAGCAGAAGTATCAGCAATTTTTCTCCTTCCGCACAACTTACAAGACCCAACATGGCGTCTCCAGCGCCGTAGTTGTTGCCGTCGTCAGGCAGGTCAGCGTTGGGGTCCCATTTGATGTAGACGTCAGCAGCCAGGGCGCGCTCGTGCACGGGGTACTCCGCCCCCAGCTGCGGGGCACACAACATCATAATAGTTGTTTAAGTTGAAATGTATGACAGTCAGGATTCATATTTACAAGGATGATTTCAAAAATCTTTCGAGTTTTTGCGTTTATGTTACTTTTACCGTGGTCGTCAATGCGTCGCTTGACAAAACTAAATACTCAGAAAACATTCTAAACCATCCTTCCAAATAATAGTTATTGTTGGTATACAGGAAACAGCTTAATACTAAAGTTACATTAGATACTAAAATAAGGTGATACCATCATTACAAACTACACTGCATTGCATTTGCGGCCCATTGTTTGGCCCCTGCTCAGAAATAGTATGCGCTGCCATCGGCTATACATGTTAGATAGTTTGTAGCCAGGCCCGTTACGGATCACCTTGAGTAAGGCGTTATAAGATTTTACTATTGTGTTCTTGCCCTGACTTTGAAACGATCAGTATACTTTTGAACAAATATCATACTTGCAATAGTTGACCTCGGCACATTCATCAGGCGCCGAAATATGTCATTATAGGCAACACGTAGGCGTCCAATCAATTTCTGCTTGAAGTTCGACCAAAGCGAGTTACAGTACAGGGGATAACAGTAGCTCCGAAATAGCTGGCATTTAACCTCATCCAAGCAGTGACTAAACTTTTTGATTAGCATGTTGCCCACTGCGTGGAGCTTTCGCGTTTCTTTCTCTATATCCAGGTTATCACGAAAATCATTTGGTGATTTTATGACCCAGGTAAGAGAAGTTGTCTGCATAAGTGAGATCGATACCCTTAAGTCGAGTGACTTTATCGGAGGGCAGGTGACTTCTCGTAGGTTTAATGTACATACAAACAATTTTAACAGTATTATGTTCAATACACAGTTTACTGGCTTCGTTTTCGCAAATAGAGACCAATTTTCACAGCCCACTAGAATGGGTAGAAGCAAGGACCATATCATCAGCATAACTGAGCGCATTTACTGCGTGACCATTAATGTGACTCCCCACTCCAGCTGCGTTCAAATGGGTGTGGATGCTATCAATGAAGATGTTTAAGAGAATTGGAAAGAATAAGCCTCCTTGTCGTATGCCATTAGTCATACCAAACGCTGATAACGTTCCCGCTCCCCATTTCACATAGCATTTCTGACTTAGAAACCAGTATTTTTTGCGTCTTCACAATTTAAGGAGGTATTTGTTTCTCAAGCACAGACTTGAATAAAGAGTAATGGCTAACTCCGTCAATCGTAGCCTTAGCATCGAGAAAGCACAAATACATAGGAGATCCACAGTCAATGAAATGATTCATGACCTGTTTAAGTGTGAATATAGCCATTTCCGTTCCATGTTCGGCTTTAAAGCCAAATTGATTATCTGCAGTCATCATGGACGGTGACATTCGTATCTCAAGCACTAATTAAAGCTCTCCCCTCACAGAATTCCAGGCGCCCCTAAAACTCTAAGCCCGTGAACCGGCTGTTGGAGAAGCCCAATATTTTGGATCCGTATCATATGTTCAACGTTTGACAGCTCTTCTATATGGAGCGCTAGGAGGAATAAGTAAAAGCTCTTTTTCCTCGAGTCTGAGAAAAGGACGAAATGGCTGACATCAAGTGGCGGGAACTGGAAGTAGAGAGCGCTCAGAGATGGCTTAGCATGGAACAATTCTTTAAACCGTGACGTGATGGGCAGCGTGGTTACTTCCTGAGTCTGTATCAAGGATATCTCAATTTCACTGATCTATATATCTAATCCTGAAAGAGAAAGAATAAATGGTTGAAACCGTAAGCAGAATCATAATTCAATTCAGATTATGCCTCTGAGGCTTCAGCACCATCTGCTGCGGTGCCCTTCATCTCCCTGCAAAGAGAAACGTTCTGGGTTTTCTAGCTCAGGACGCCAGCCAAGTCAGAACGCGGTAAAAGTTTACTTCTTTGTCTGAATTTGGTGAAGATCTGAGGCTCGCTCCTCTTATATTTCCTCCGTGGCTAGGAGCAGCTTTTGTTGGGCTCGCTACCCGTATCACAGATACGTCAGTTTTCCCTATCTATGTAATAGTGAAAGCATAAGGCACGAAATAATAACAAAAAAACCGTAGCAAGCGTATTGCAATCATAGCAGTAGTACACCTCGTGTGGCTGCTTGCAAGCCAAGAAAAAAATAGCAGGCCAAAAAAGAAAACAGATTTTGAAAAATGTCTGTATATCATGCACAGTAGAAAATACTGTTACAGAGCGATTACAAGAACATAAGAGCAAATATCTTATAACATTTAGATATTTCAAAAGAGAACCTCATTGTCAAACAATGGTACTTTTTTACACAGCGACATCGATGACAGACACGTTTTTATTGCGAAAAACATTCCAAAAAGCATAAAATCAGCATAAGAATCGCTTCGGTAAGAGGACCTTTGCTGTTCTGTTAGTTCGTAACTTCGAATGAGAGGTTCGACTACTCCTGCATATCTGGCTCATGGCTGTAGTAGCTGTGAGAGCCGCGCTCTCGATTCGGATAGATGAAGTCCAGCCAGGGCAACAGGAGGCCCGATTTTCCGAGCTAGCCGACATTTGTCACCACTAAGGGTCTACGTGAGCTTGAACCTGATAACGACTGGGGTTCACAGAAGCAAAATCTAACCTCAGCATTGATGCCCGGGTTTAGAACAGTGACGAATTTAACCCCATCGTCCTTGAGCTCCTCCACATACTGGGGCAGGTCCGGAAAGTTGCTGGGGTCAATGGTGAAGTCCAGCTGCCGGTCCATGATGTCGATGTCGCCGTGCTGTACGTCCTGCCCAGCACAGCACAACAGATGTTATAAACGGTGTGGTCAAGAGGCCCATTGCCAGAGAAGTGACAAAGCTAGGTTCCGGTTCTATATGAGCAGCTGCTGCCGTGCTCAATTTGTTAGATGGAATTCTTACCCTTCAACGGATGGCAGAAAATAAGTGTTCGTAAGCACAGCATTTGCCTGGTAGAAGGTGAATGTATAGAATGTAGCTCGTGCAGTATGGTAGAGCAATGAACTTAGTAAGCCTCATTGTTATTCAGTATTGAACTACTTGACTGAATGTATAAAAACCTTCCTAGAGGCAAATAAATCCTAGCCTTTTAGTTTGTAATCTTGTCTGCAGAAGCGATCACTCGCGGTCATAAAACAGAAGCGAGAATGGCCGGAGGTCTGCAGTAGCCAGCCTTTTTACTCGTGCGGATGGCCGCAAAATGTCACCATTTCCCACCCGTACTCGGTTGTTCACATAAGAATCTGAGGTCCACGGAAGCAACTAAAGCGAAAGTTGCTTCTCTTCTTCCTTACCGCCTCAGGAATTCCGCCGTCTGCTGCAACTAATCACGCTTGCACAGTCACATCCTCGGCTTGCCTTCGGCAGATAATATATACCCTAACATGGCGGGAGTACCGAGCTCACGGAGAACTAAATTCTCAGTGCCGGTAGCTCCCTGGGAATGCGTCAGCTGGTCCGTCTACAGCAGCCGACCAAATCTCAATGTATGTATCATTGCTGCGGTCAGATCGAGCGGCATCAAAAAATTAATGAATTATCTACATATATGTCTGCATTCCGTGAAGCAATTGGGGTCAACTCAACAGACAGCATTCCAAGATTGAAGAAACATTAGCTAGTTTGGAAATGGCATTTATATCTTTTGTTAAGAGCGCAATCAAAAAATTAAATTAGAAATTTGAGGACGCGCTAAAACTACGCCTGTTCGAGGGAGTTGTCCCCACTTCCACTAGGATGAAAATACCTCCCGCCACCAGCATCATTTTCTATATTTATAAACAGCAAGTTCTTTCTTTCTCTAAAACTTCCAACTGCAATTTCGACTGCCGCTCAATATTCTAAGAATATTAAGGAAAACATGCAAACAAAAAGCGCGTGCAGTCTCCTTCACGGAAGGCTACGGCAATTATTTTGTTAGGTAATTAACGGGTTTCAATCATAACCAAAGACATTATTAATACAATCAACACCTTGGCCACATACGGTACGTACAGATTAGCAATGATATGCGATTACTAATAATTCCGAAATTGTAATCAAAGCGCTAATTCATGTAATTCTATTCATCCTTATAGTTTCATTATTAAAATTAATATTATCAGTATTAATACCAACACCCGCTAGAGTATACACCATTACCTGAGGAACGCCTTGCTGGCGGGTTCTCTCCACAACCTGCCGTATCTCTGTAGTGTTCTCGTAACCAAACCTGAAATTGTAATGAGTATGTTATTGTACTCTTCATTATTACAATCACTAGCCGTACCTGAAATTGTAATGAGTATGTTATTGTACTCTTAATTACTACAATCACTAACCGTACCTGAAATTGTAATGAGTATGTTATTGTACTCTTAATTACTACAATCACTAGCCGTACCTGAAATTGTAATGAGTATGTTATTGTACTCTTAATTACTACAATCACTAACCGTACCTGAAATTGTAATGAGTATGTTATTGTACTCTTAATTACTACAATCACTAACCGTACCTGAAATTGTAATGAGTATGTTATTGTACTCTTCATTACTACAATCACTCACTATCACGTTGAAGTAAATGATTGGTATATACTTGCACAGATGCATAGCCTCATAACAGACCGCGTACTGAAAGCTCGCTGTGAATATACACAGCATGACAGTAAATGTTACTAGAGCCCTCCAAGAGCGCATACCTCCGCCAAGCAAAGCAACCTACGTTTATGAAAAATTCAAATTGGTTCTGAAACTTTAATTTTCTCGTTATTAGCACCAACGTTTGGTCATTTGTGACTTTTAGTAGTAGTAGCAGCCTCGGTAATTTTCCTGATCGTCGTTGGCGATGCTCGGGTTTTGATTGAGACACAGTTGTTGGGTGTCGGCTGATGCTGGGGTAACACACGTCACCCAAGGGTAACGTCACCCTCAGCTGTCACTGATTACCTACATCCAACTAGAAGTGATTATAAGACCGGTTCACACGTCCAACGTCAGCACGTCACAGAGTTCGAATGCGTTGCTGTGTCTGTTTAAATAACGGAAATGTCCACAACTTTCTCAGTTCTAATTTAGTCCGAATATGGGGAGACATCAGAAACTGTACTAACGACAGTTGCACAAACTGTACTAGCGACAGTTGCACAAACTGTACTAGCGACAGTTGCACAAACTGTACTAGCGACAGTTGCACAAACTGTACTAGCGACAGTTGCACAAACTGTACTAACGACAGTTGCACAAACTGTACTAATGACAGTTGCACAAACTGTACTAGCGACAGTTGCACAAACTGTACTAGCGACAGTTGCACAAA
>LQNS02015105.1:879067-914931 GCA_001587735.2 Parhyale hawaiensis | reverse complement strand
CAGTTGCACAAACTGTACTAGCGACAGTTGCACAAACTGTACTAACGACAGTTGCACAAACTGTACTAGCGACAGTTGCACAAACTGTACTAACGACAGTTGCACAAACTGTACTAGCGACAGTTGCACAAACTGTACTAGCGACAGTTGCACAAACTGTACTAACGATAGTTGCACAAACTGTACTAGCGACAGTTGCACAAACTGTACTAACGACAGTTGCACAAACTGTACTAACGACAGTTGCACAAACTGTACTAGCGACAGTTGCACAAACTGTACTAACGACAGTTGCACAAACTGTCAGTTGCACAAACTGTACTGATGACAGTTGCACAAACTGTACTAACGGCAGTTGCACAAACTGATTAGACGGTTTAACAGTTCAAGTCTTTAGTGTAGACGCAGTTGTGTTTATATGGCCATGGCGACACAATCAGTTGTTTTGAAACATGAACGTAAGGCGAAAGACTACCGTGTGAATGGGGATCAAGGTTCCATTAAGGTCAAGGTCACCTGCTGAGCTGGAAGCCCAGAGCCCAGTAGGGCGGCATGGCTGGACGGCCGACCAGCTCCGTGTACTGCTGGACGATGGACTCAGGAGAGGGACCCAACACGAAGTACAGGTCCATAATCCCTCCGATGGACCGAAGTGCAAGTCCAGGGTAAGGTACCGTCTCTGCCTCTGTGGGTTATATTATAGTCAGCATATTTTACCCTTTACTGTCCTAATTAACCCTTTAGTCCATGGTGTATCACGTATGCTGAGTTCCTAGCCTCCCTAGTTAACCCTTTACCCCATGGTATACCATATATGCTGGGTTCCTAGCCCTCCTAATTTACCCTTTATCCCATGGTTTAACATAAATTTATGCTGGATTCCTAGCCCTTAATTAACCCTTTATCTCATGGTATACTATAAATTTACGCTGGGTTCCTAGCCATGTTATTCCAATAAAAGAAGCAAGATCGAAGCATGAATTGAATTGAATGCTCTTGCAATCCCACAGCCCGCCGCTCAACACAACCTCACAAGACGAGAGTACCTACAACAATTACTGAGCCTATCGCAATCTTCACTGAAGTTCGAACAGACGCGGTACTGTTACCCTGGCGTCCTCGCTTTCGCTCTGCTACAGCCTGCAGCACTCGACTGCAAGATTGAAACGCCTCAACCTATTTCCTCCACGCGGTCAAAGAAGGTGGCTCTCAAGCTCCACCCTCTTGGAGGTGCCACGCAACAACGGACTAAGAGGAGCTACGCAAAGCGTCTCTCATGACTAGGATTGTATGAAGCGTGACTGAATGGTCTTCTTGGACCATACAGAGGTAGGCCTTCATTATACAATGCCCAAAATGTGAGCAACTTTCCAAAAACTATGCCAATGCGCGCTGGTACTGAATCGTCTACAGGAAATACTTGTGCTTTAAATTTTAGTGCTCTGGCAAGTAGGGTTGCGGAGTCGCATAGACTCAACCCAACTTACATTACTAGCTCTAGCTAGAGTCTGACTCCGACTCCGCACCCCTGCAGGCAAGTGAGTTACGACCAAGAGAAGAGAGGTAAAATAAGTGTTTAGTAGACGGGTGGAGCAAGGATCTGTTAGAAACCAATTGTTAACGTTTAGTCAGCGGAAACTCTGCTGCTGCAAGTTGTCTCTTATGTTCAGAGACAAAGTTTTTCATCCTGGTCAGAAGAACTCATCACTCAAACCACACTCACCCATGGCGTTGCTGTTGAGCCACAGGACAGCGTGAGCGTGAGCAGAATCCTCGATGACATAGTACACGGGGTGCACGCCGTAAAGATTTGTGGAAAACCCCTGCAAACACGTGCATATTTAAACCACGCCGTTTATTGTACAGTTTCCTTACAATAGGATATGAGCTACTACGAATACAATCTTTAAAGTAATACTAGTACGTAATAAAGTATATCTACTATAAGTAATACCTATACACAAATACAGAAAAAAGAACTGAGCCGTGACACGTGAAAAGAACAATAAAGTAATCACGAGGTGCCAAGCTACCAAAGTGTCACGGACAGAGCACCTACGCTCAAGCTCGAGAAATCTTTAGCTTAGCTACTTTTTTTTATTAAATCAAGAGATCTTGGCAGCTTAACACCTCGTGATCGCTTTATTATCACGCATCACGGCTCAGGTGGTATACATCCTTAACCTTGACAACTACGCACTACAGGTGAATGTTTGCTACCGCGAGTGTTGCCGTGCGGTTTATGGTTGCGAGCTTCATTTCTGGCAAGAAACAGTGAAACAAAAATAAAAACACCAACAGCAAAAATAGTAGAAGTTACCTGACACCAAAACAAAAACACCAACAGCAAAAATAGTAGAAGTTACCTGACACAAAAATAAAAACACCAATAATAGCATAAGCTGACTGAGTGCCCTACCATTTACACATCAAAGAATACGAATTACCACGCGCGTTAGTACAAGACGAAAAAAATAACCATAAAGGCGCTAAGCAAATCGGTAACCAAACGAATTCCAACAACCGAATTGTGGGCTAAAAAAACGAGTAAATAACAAACATAAGGTTACGTTAGGAAACCCACGTTAATACCTACAAAAAGAGCTTCACAGATCAATTTAGCTACCAAGTTTCCAGTAAGTGATAAAACTCGAAGAAATTCCATACGTGCAAAGAATAGCAGCACTTTATCAGAGAGGAGCAAAAACCCCCAAAAATTGTATTTTACGTAAAAAATTAAATAAAATGACAGAGGGAGCAGCAAATTACTGTAAAAAAGGATGAGAGTGGGAAAAAATCTGAATGGATAAGGAGATTCTTAGGAGTAGCAACATCGGTACTAAAAAGACAAGTGCCCTCAAAAATTTCGTTCTACTTGGAAAGCGAAGAAGTCAAGAGCAGGGCTAAGAACTTACCAAGAGCGGTCAGAACCCCACTACAGCACATAATCGTAACAAAAACCTAACATCGGGAGCAGCAACTTATAAAAATGAACTCTAACAAACAATACTGTAGCAGAAAAACATGGAAACAAAGAGAGAAAAAACAATAACTCACAGGATAAGGCTGCTGGTTGCGTGCAAACATTGGATACACGACACGCTGGCCGAGGTCATGTCTGAAGTTGACATGGTTGTGCTCCCCCAGGCCGTACAGGTCCGTGGAGGGCAGCACCGTCGCCACCTGCAGCAGCTGAGGGGCGTACGTGAAGCCGCCCAATCGGGTGTCGAACCTGGAACACGTAACGCAGGCATCCCGACCAGTTCAAATATTTTTGTTCAATTGGGATAGCCCAAGCAGCAAACAAACGAAACTGCAGCACATCTGTGCCATCGTAATGAAGTACAACAAAAGGTACCTAGGAAATAATGAACGTATAAAATATATATATACTTGTACTGTATAAAAGACATGATGCAAATTAGATTTTGGTGTACTCACATGCTACGAAAGCCACATGCACTGGTTCGTGCTAGTGACAAATGCTCATTAGAGTCCAGAGGAATGTATGCATAACTGCAGTCAACAAGAGTTTGTCCGAGCTATGACGTTATATGGACGAAAGGCTAGACAACTGCGCCCCCCCCCCCTCCCCCGACCCTAAGGAAAGCACCTCCAGTCATTATGGATGACAGAAATGCCCACGCTACATTCCCGAATATTAAAACTTTTGTTCCCTGGCTTGGGATGGATCAATAAGCTTATGTTAACCACTCAGCCACTGAGGGCTAAGAGAAACCAACGTGAATTGCCCCGATAAACTTAGGAATGCCTCTTGTAGTTACGACTAACGAGATCAGCATTTTATATAAATTAAATAAAACGACCGGTAGTAATAGTTCGAACAAGTTGAAGAAAACAAGCTGTACATACACTATCTATAATTTTATATTTTATCATACATAGAGGAAATGAAATGTGGCGTCTGCGGAGTGTAGGCGCTACCAGCTTTCATTTTCTGTCGACTTGTTGATGCTTTTGAGAGTGCAAAATTAGTTGGGTGGCGTGAGAAATTAACGAAGCCAGTAAACAGGTAACTGTCGTCGACTGGCCGGTGAGAGTAAGCACAAGATGTTTAACTTGTCCAGAACTTCTGACTTGCTGAATCGAATTTCAGGCGTTGACTCTTATTTAATTACCCTTCTGACGTCCAAAAACTCGAATCTTTTTCTGTAACGTGGATTTTCAAGTCGTGTTAATGCAAATAACTCACATGAACTGTGCGGCTAGCAGCCCCAAAACGCTTAAAGCGCTAATAAATAGAATCCTTTGAAAATTATTCACAGCTGACTTGAACGCCTGCAGACCCATACTGCTAAACACGGACCTCAACAATGAATTTGATGCTAGTGCAGTTTTGGGTACCGCCACTCACAGTACGGTACCGGTATCCCGGCGGGTAATGGTGAGGCAGAAGGTGCTGTTGGTACCGCTCAGCACGAAGCTGACGTCGTACAGAGGATCGCTTGCCGGTGCCGGTGCCGGCAGCTGCAGCTGTACCGGAGGTTCGAACCCCGGCTCAGCCTGCGGCGCTGTTATCTGTAACCGGGGATACCTTGTCACGAGAGTGTTCCAGTGCATTCCTAAGACGCGGGAATTGCTCTCGGAATTCTCTTGATCAGTGTTATAAAAAGACGAGCGTAGCAATTAAAATGATATATTTTGTGGATCATTTTCAATGTAGCGAGATAAACGATGATGTTAAACATCACTTTTACTGATATTTTCAGTCTCGCAAAATAAGAGTCTTGCCATTGTTATAATAATTTTGTAAAATAAAAGCGCACCAGCACCAATTACATGATACACAATAATATAAGCATACAAACCAAATTTTGGCTCCTTACTACGTCATTATCAGTAAAATACCACACTGGACACAGAAATCATTTCACTCTAAAAATACGGGCATTTGGTTGAGACCCATCGTCTTCCGCAGAAAATAAAACATCGGGGTATCTATACTGATAGACGTGCTCTCACAGCACCAGCACGAACGGCCGTGCAGCGACAGGACATGCATGCTTTGGCGTGCACTACTGAAACGAAACACACAGCTGTCGTACAACACCAGCACACGAAGGAAGGCCTTCCACGTAGGTGCACGGCGGTGGTTGCTGGTTCAGGGACAAAACTTTTTTAAGGGTAGCTACAAAGAATAACTAATTTGAGCATTGAAATGAACCTTTCATAAACTTACACATTACATGACTTATTTATATGAATGCCTCACTGAAACGGGGCTGACAAAATTGCAACAGTTCACTAAAAAGAAGACCTCTTCACGCGAGCATCAAAAGACTGGTACCATAATAGCAAGAAAAAATATAAATAAATGGATAAATAAAAATAAGTACTGGCCAGCTATGAAAATAAGAAAAGATTGGATTTTTCACGCATAGTCTACAAAATTTCTGCAGTAAGCAAAGAAAACAAATCGTTTCAATTGTCGCATGCTTCAGTCTCGGTTGTCAAGATGCAAGGAAGTAAAGCGGAAGCTGGCGTTTCAATAGTGAAGAGTTTCGGCCTGTACAGCGGATTATCTCCGGCTCTTGTAGTATGTATTCGAGTATACCTATATATACATATATAGGGACGGCTAGCAGATAATAACGCATAAATGCCTGAAGATTTCCCTTTAGGGAAGCTTTATCGAGCCTGTGTCCGACTGCGGAGGGCAATATTGGTCACGTGTCTTCCCGGGTCACATGTCTCTGACACTTACGGTGAGAACTCCCACTGTGCGACAGGTCCAGCTTTCCTGTCATTGCGAGTCCCCGCAGCAGCGCGATGGGAGGCCCGCACGGGCTCTTGTTTACATTATTTGTCTTTTTTTACAGAATTTGCCGACATATTTGTCGGCCATGTATCCCAGTTACATATTTTAAGGCATTTACGGTATTTGATATTATTCGCTCACTACATTCTCGTAGAGATCTGATAAATACCTATAATTTTCCGATAGGAGTGGTCATATTGTAGTAATTTGTCTATATAATATTATGGGATGAATAGCAAGAGCACAGCGTAAGCAGTGAGATAAGTTCTTCGTTGTCCGGGAGTCTGCGCGACTTCCCTGCCACCGACGGCATATCAGCGGGCGGTGGNCTATGATTTTACGATAGGAGGAGTGGTCATATTGTAGTAATTTGTCTATATAATATTATGGGATGAATAGCAAGAGCACAGCGTAAGCAGTGAGATAAGTTCTTCGTTGTCCGGGAGTCTGCGCGACTTCCCTGCCACCGACGGCAAATCAGCGGGCGGTGGGGGGCCGCATGGTCCTGCGCACAGGGAAAAGTGTTTTCCCTAACTCAGTACCGACGCTTTCGCGTGTGCCCAAGGGAAATATTTACCTTGGCGTGCTGGTGCAGCATGAGAACCACACTTCTCGT
Source organism: Parhyale hawaiensis (assembly GCA_001587735.2). Classification (NCBI taxonomy): domain Eukaryota; kingdom Metazoa; phylum Arthropoda; class Malacostraca; order Amphipoda; family Hyalidae; genus Parhyale; species Parhyale hawaiensis. The sequence continues at coordinate 908,536 of LQNS02015105.1, read as the reverse complement.
GCTGTAAGGGCACACCGGTGGGTACTTCCCGTCGTTGCCAGGCGCTGCGTGCTGCCTTGGAACACTTTTCTCAGGACAGATAATTTCCATCAAAGCACAGGAAGCTTTGCTCCATCTGACTCAATCAATTGCTCAATTGTACTTAGTGTGGCAGTTACAGAGACACGTCGTACTCTTACTTTACTTATCTATTCTTTGTCAGTTCGCCCCTCTGAGACAGAGCGCTTTGCCTACGCCGTATGACGTCATGTTTTGAAAAAGTTTTCTCGCATATATATATATATATTTAGGTAGCTCCATATGTGTATATAGATATATTAGAGTTTAAAAAAAATAATATTCAAGAAAATTCACTAACTAGATATTTTCTTCTTCATGAAATAGAACACTACCTACCTATCTAGTTAATGAATTTTCTTGAATATTATTTTTTTTATACTCTCATATATCTCTATACAAATACAGAGCTACCTAAATATATATATATGAGAAAACTTCTTTATAAGTCATGTGTATTGTTTTTGCTCACGAAACCCCAAGGAAATTCTTCGGAATGTACAGGAGTCGTAACTCTAAACTTGACTGCTAATTTAAAGTTGCACAAGTACAGCTGCAGTTAGAGTTTCTGTCTTGCAAAGTCCCCATTTTCTGCAAGATAAAATTCCCCCCGTACTGGTGAAAGCGAAAAGCACAAACTGGAGCGTATCTACGAAATTACGGGTACCATCGACTGGGCCCCAAAATTGAGCCTTCCAAGTCAGACTTGTCCAAATCTTAGACAGAACCTTCGGCTTTGTCACGTCGAGTCGTGTTGCAAGTGTTAAATGCAATACAATTACGTCGAGCCTCGTGAGAACTCCATTTTGCGGAGCCAAACTTTCTGAAAATCTCAAGGCAACAAATTAAGGGTCAATGGCTGACACTCAACTCAACGGGGCGAAATCAGTGCTCTTACCAGAAGTTTCGACCAGGTCAAGCCTCGAACGCTTAACTTCGGCCCCAGTAGTACATTCCTACTCTCCTCTCGTGACCGTGAGTAGGTTACACGACGCCGAACGGAATGAGCAGATGTCGCTGAGTATCTCCCGCTAAGAAACCTTTGGGGCTTAAGCGTCAACTTACAACGCTGGCAAGACGGTAAGCTGCTCGTCTCATCGACTCGATAAGCCTGGGCACACCATATCGTACTGCCTGTGATTCGTGACTTTTGTACGCATTTGTTTTACTGCCGAAACGGTTTATGTCTTTGTACCGTAACTGCACCGTCATGTAACTGTCTGTTGTACTGTAACGGTCCTAAGAGACACCGCGCTTTTATAAGTGTTTTAGGCCCCAAACGTGTACAGTGGAGAGTTTTATCACAAAACCAGCACACTTCCCCGTGCAGTGGCGGAAAGTACCTGTTGGTACAGTTCGAAATATACCTGGTACATGGTACAGCACGAACTGCCTGGTACCTGGTACAGCACGAACTACGTGGGACCTGGTACAGCACGAAAATGCCGCTTTGACGCGGTATCAGAACGGCAGCGGCAGGTGTTTCCCTTCGGTCTGCCGCAAGACCTGCTGGTTTGGGAACAAAGCTTTTCGGAGAGTACCTACGGTAATAGTTTACGATTGCTTAATTATATATATAGGCTTAAGGTAGCCTATTGATAATAATGGAGATTATAGTTAAAGTAGTACGGTGAGAATAGTGAACTGTGGCGAAATAAAAGCAAACCATGCGTGACGTAACATCCTTGAACAGCCAATCAGAGGAGTCGACAGTGTCGTGGTGGGGGAACCGAAACGCAACTGGAGGTGACGTCTGACATGACTTTGTTTTGCTTACGTGAGAATTCGCTGTTATCTATCTGTCCACTCTTATTAGAATAAGAGCAAGACTGCCTACACCGAGCAATGACTGGTCCTAAAATCAAGCGCTTTTTTCGAGGTAGCTATCATCCTGACGTGTAAGTGTAGCGCGGTGGGTGCAGTTCACGCGCTGCATGAGCACACCGATGTAGGTACGGTAATTCTCGTTAGTGCACGGGAAAGCGTGCTGGTTTTGGAACAGCACTTAAGTCAGTGTAGCAATGTTACCTTGACACGGAAGAGCGCGTCGCCGTACTGCGTCAGCTCCAGGAGCAGTTCCTTCTGCAGGTCAGGAACGACGGTGGCCGAGGTGTCCAGGAGGCCCAGCCGCACCTTGTACACTCCGTCCTCTGGGGGGAGCTCTTCCAGCACCCTGTACCCGTGAGTGTCTACTGGGGGGTAGTAACAGTTGGGGCCCCCACCTTCGAGGGTAGACCAGAGACACCCAGCGGCCTTACAGTCCTCCGATGACACTCCATCTGTCGTGTGAACATAGGTACTGTATTGAGTATTTTGTGCCAATGTTTATATAACAATGGTGAGCTCGCATAGAAAGAAGGGACATATAGCATGTCGATAGTGACGTGGAGCCCATGCATGAGAGTATCCTCACACAAGATCAACGCTCATGGGAACAGCAAGCCGGGAAAAAAGAGGAAAAACAGAGAAAAGTAACATCAGTAGGAGTAGGAAAGCGGAATGGAGTAAAGTGGCCACTAAGGAATAGACGTACCGAAGGCCCGACACCAAGCACAGACTCACGGTGAACTTTACTACGTTCTCTGATGCCGGTGACACACCATGAATTTGCACGTGCAACTTAATGCGAGGACGCATAGCTCGCACGACATTTTGGTACAGACAGTATTTGATGTGGACATCATAAATGACGTGTAAGTGTACAGCTACACCTCATGTTGTGCTTACGAGTGCATAGCGTGTTTCCGGCAGCAGTATAGCAGGGTCATAACCACAAGCACTGAAGAGGTGCTAATGCGTGTTCTTTTCCGTCATTTTTGTACAGAGAGGGGTTATAGTAACAACACTAATATATAATAAACTTATGAATGGCGTGACTATTGTTATGAATGGCGTAACTACTATTTCAGCGAGCACAGCACACTGAAGTTCCTATATATAACTTTCCAGTGACATAGAAAAAACTAGTATGACTAGAAGGGCGTTTAAGTTCACACCTACAGTTCAAGTAGCTACTGATTTAAATTAATAAACTAGTATATAAACAGTGGAATGATACAAATTCTGCAACAGCCTTATCTTCAACAAACGGTGGGTATCTACTACCATTGCAAATATTACGAAGCTCTAATACTGAAATCTTTTTACTAATATCCGTAGACTTTTTAAATGCATATGCTCTAATCACACTCTGTTCGTGCTTTACGTCTCGTCTAGAGATACTCAGCGGTTGCTGTTTTATGCATTACCGTATGCATAGGATTTTCCAAGAAAGTACTATAACTAGCCCACCTCTCCGTATAACACGGGAAGTGGGAGCTGTTGTCTGCCGCACAAGTACACAGAGCGGCGGGTATTTCCTGTCTGCACACGGGAACGCGTGCTGTGTCTGAGACAGCACTCTTCTCTGTGTTGTTATCATTATTATTATTATTATTTTCTAAAAGACTGCCCAATTTTATAACATTTGCAGAAATGAAAGCAAGTAACTTGCAACGTAACTTGACAATTCAATTCAACGTTCATGCATTGTCACAGAAGCCGCTAAGACATCGTAGAACTCTCAAATCGTGGATTAATTTCCGCCACTGTGCTTCGGATCACGTGAGGTATTTTGGCTATCTTCTTTGGACAACCCATAGTCTTCCATACATGCCCACGAATATTCCGTACCAATACATTAATAGAATTTTCTACAACTTTCCACATATTTTCTTCAGAATGTTGCAAAAAGAGCTTGCCGTGTGCAATGGGCTTTAAGTTTAAGGTAGAGCAGCACTTGAAGCCTAGGGGTCTCAGGTTCGCTTCCTTGTTAACGGAGTGAGTTGCCGATGTTAGGGATAGCGGCGTCAGCATTTCTGTCATTGAAAGTTCACTGCGAAAGAACTGAGGACGGTAAAGGGTCGCAGTTGTCATAATGAGCTATCAACTATTTGATTCTACGCCAGCTCAGATAATTTGTGATCGACTGCAACCGTGCAGACCTCTAGGGCCAAACGATCCTTTTTTATCTGCTGTTCAGCTAAACCAGATCAGGTGCATTTCCCACGGGGCGGGTCTAGCAAATTTTGCATTTACTTTTACCTTTTAGCTGCAGAGTCCAGAAAGTCTTACCTTCAAGGCAGGAAATTCTAGACTTGGACTTCTCGACCAGTTTGTAGTGATATACGATGCCAAGAACCACGAGCGCCACAAAGGCGGAAGTGATGAGGAACACTACGAGGGAGCGTACGTTCAGGTACTGCGTAATTTTAGGACACGTGCATCTGTGCTTTGTAAACAAGGCTTCTTTAGTCCCGGGGGGCGTGGTGTCTATCATCTCCGCTAACGGGAGCTCACTCCCGGTGGGACGCTTTATCCGGTTCGTAAACATGTTTTTCGCTCACACGTGTGTCCGCTTAACAAACGCGTTGTTTTCTTTTACACGCACGGGAGTTTTGTTCACAAGCAGGAGATTTCCAGTTCACAAACTTCTTTTGGCTTCGATTACTTATATATGACTAGGAAAAATTAGGCATTCTACTACTAACTTCGAGATTTAACCATCTGAGAAAAGAACGAAGTTTTGAGAGAGACCGAATGGAATTTACAAGCCATATTAAAACAGCTAAAATAATTTAGATTGTCGATCAATAGGTACTTCAAAGGTGAGTTCGATTAGCAAACGAAATGTTAAATTTCGAAAGTTCACGGGTCCAAAACTCCGGACGGATGCGCTGTCATCGAGGGCTGCGGCGAGTTGTAGGCGCCGACTCTAACCGATTGACCTTAAAACTTACAAATTCAATCTCGCTAAGTAAATTACAGGTTTTTTTTAATGTAATCGGATAGCTTCTCAATGCCCACAGCCCAATTCACAGTGGCGAAGCCGGAACTTCTGTCTAAAGTCCTGGGTAAGTCAAGTCTGGAAATCATAATCCCCAGCCAAGTGAGAACGCCGTACCTACATTGTCTTAAGATTGTCATAAAATCAACCTATGTCCACAAAAACTCGCCAGCTTGCAATAAGCAATCACACTCTGTGAATAATGTACAGTATAGCTAAGGCCTATTCCTACAAGCGGCAGAAGTTGAACTTCCACGGCCATGAACTACATTACCTTTTTACTTCAGACAATATAAATTTCGTGGAAATATCTTCCTGGCGTAACAGTTCACACGCAGAAGTTATGTCAAGGTCCAATGTCTGAGACTAGGTACCTACCTAGTGTTCGATTCCCATTCCAATGCTGACTCCAGCATTCCGAGGAATCTGAATTCCTACTCAACAACATATCGCTATTGATCGTTGCTAAGACTTAGCGCGGCGGTTGACTTGAGCTCGCCAAATACATCAGTTTAAAAACAAGTTGTGCCAAAACCAGCACGTATTCCCGTGCACCTGGGGGAAATAACCGCCTTAGCGTGCAACACGAAAACTGCATAATTCCTGCTGTATAAGGGCACGCTAAGGTACGGTACCGTAAGTGTTAACAGAGGGCGCTGGACGTAAGTGTTAACAGAGGGCGCTGGACGTAAGTGTTAACAGAGGGCGCTGGAGTGGGGCCGACACTTTTTCCAGCCCATTTTAACAATGTTAGAGAGTGTTTTGGTACGTGCATATGACATATTTCATCATATACATCATTTGCTACCAGGAACTCACTGAAATTTACGAAATATAAGCTACTTGTAATGAAATACCAGTACAGAGATTGGCTATGTCATTTGGTTGCCACAAAGTGCAGAAAGAAAAAACAAATACATAAATATAAGCCATTGCGTTTTTAATTAACTAAATATGAACAGCGTTTTATGACTTGAATTGGTCATCAGCGTGGAGGATGGTTTGCCTGATTGTTCTTTATCAATTACTAAGGCTAGAATCTCCAACTCGGAACGTCGCGAACCATTTCCCTACAATTCTTTTGCATAAAGAATCATCACCGTAAAACATGTGCATATTTCTTTGAATGTTTGTGACGCTCTTTTCATTTATGGAGAGAGAAAAGCATCAAACGCCGAAAATGAATTTCTAGTCTTCCAGTTTAAAGAGTTGTTGCAATAACACAGGTTATTGGATCTGAAACCTTCTTCCACAAATATAGCTTGAACTGAGCACAAAATGGAGGTGTAGTCAAATCCTATTTTCCGGACTCCATCAAGTTCTAAAATAAATCAAAAGACGACCCACTAAACATCGGCTCTAACTCCCCTGCAACCCACTAGTGTGGCTCTTAATTGGGGCCGAGGAAGGTAGGGGGAGAGCCCACATGATCTTTTTTATTATTTGTAGCATTGGGACACCAAATTCACTTCAAACTATACTGCACTGCCTTCATAATATCATGTTCGAAATAATTACAGTCCAAACCACACCTAGCATCCCAAATGTTGCATGAGAAGAAAACGAAATTATTGCAACCTACCCTCACCCCCGGATACGTCCGTTACCAACTCTAAGGACCATTGCAACTTTTAAGAGGCTGTGAGATTGAAATCCTCTCAGTCTCCGTAGACTATCTGTAGATGTATAGGCCCTATTCCCTATAGTAAAATGAAATTCTTACTCTACGCCTTATAGTTACATTACAGTACTCAGCTTTTGCTGTTGGTATGTTAAGATTTGCTGTTGTTTGCAGAGACAAAACTTTGTATATGCCGCAACTCGAACACTGAGAAGAAGACCTACAGTGATGAGAGTCTATACAGTACCGACTCTAGCACAGAGAAAATGTTCTCCCACAACAAGCACGCCCTCCCGTGCACTTGTGGGAAATACCTGCATAGGTGTGTTCGTGCAGCACGAAATCTGCAGTTTTCGTACGCCAAGGGAAGCGCATTGCGTCGATGCACGGAAACGCGTGGTGGTTTTGGAACAACACATTCAGAAAATAACTCCGGCACTAAAATGACGAACTCATGTTGTACCGATTAAATATTTTATACCAACACTGCTAGAGAAACCATTGCAATATTCTCATATTCTCTTGAAAGATAAAGCTACAGCCAACATATCTGTAGACCTCCAGCTAGGAAATCCACATCCACTGGTTGGTGCTACAGATGGGGTAGGTACTCTAAGCTTTGAGGAGTGCGCAGCTGCGGACAATTACAGACTGTCTGAAGCATTGCATCAGAGACGGAAGGCCCATATGACAACAGTGATCCCCGACCGTCCGTCCCCATTTCCGGTCAGGCCCGTGCCCCCACAGCGAAGTAAAATACAAGAAATGCTGACGCTGCAATCCGAGTAAGTTAATAATTCAATGTTTCCTGGCAAGAAAACAAATTTAAGCGCGAGCAACACATTGCAGACGCAGCATCGTAGTACTGGAGCAACTGAAATTTATATAAACCATTGCCCGCAAAGTCTGTTTAGATATCTGCTATAAACAAGCTCTACACTTACACCAATAAATGCATGCGTGTACATTCATTGGCTTCCCAGCAGATTTTTCATTTGATCGTTGAAATTCACAACGCAATGGCTTTTTTTTCCAGTGCACTAACTGAAGTCCGGAAGTCTTACCTTCTAAGCAGGAAATTCTGGACTTGGACTCCTCAAGAAGCCGTTGGTGGTTCTTGTAGACAAGAATTGTAGGCACCACCACGGCCGCAGCGATGCCGAGTATTACGAGAGGCTGCAGTACATACCGCAATGTGCAGTGTACTAAACGAGGATGCTGCGTGAAAAACGATGGTTTCCTAATGGTAGGCATGGTGACTAGTTCTTAAGAGACATGTGCTTTCGACTCACGTAGCTTTTCGGATCACATGTACGAGATTTCGAATTCACCAACACAAGTGATATATACAGCCGTGCTCTTGTTGTTTTCGTTTCAATTAAGCAATATGGGAATAAAAAATAAAATTTTAATACTTCTTACTATACTCTGTCCACAGCGTTGCCAATTCTATGGGTATTTCTGAGACTGCTCCATATGCAGATAGCTAGTGGGTAGGGCTAAAATATGGGCAGAACAAACGCTCATAAAAGTGGCAACGCTGCAGAGGAATTTGACCATGCCCAAACTGCCTTGATAAAATGGACAGAGTAGGTATAGCTGACAAAGTTACCTTATTATAACTTAGGTAGGAGCGAAGGTTTCGTTACTTAGAATAGCGTCGCAGAAATAAACAGAAATCGATAACTTATGGTACGTTTAAGGCTTTCCGTTTACACGCAGAGCAACCTTGGTTGAGTTTTACGGAGTTAGGAGGGCACTCTATTTAAGGTAGCCTAATATTAAAAAAAAACGATCCAAAACCTTTCTCTGAAGCGTAGGACAAGACAAACCTAATAGCTAGTATTAGCTTCAGTCAAATTTACTTAGTCAATCGACGACGCTTTCGGTAAAACATCAGTAGGTGTTACCATCGCACAGGCCTATCTACAGCAGAAACAAATTAAGTTTTTGAGAGCAGCCGAATAAAAAAAAATTTCACGATTTAAGAGGGACCTATAAAGGAAGCCTACGAGCATAGTTCGTAAAGACATAATAGCGATCGGTCACGTGGTTAATTATTTCCTCACGTGGTTAATTATTTCCTCACGTGGTTAATTATTTCCTCACGTGGTTAATTATTTCCTCAGCTGCAAACTGTAAACCTATCCAGCCAGATACCGTTCATTATTTCAACAACTTTTCCCTCTACAATCCCTCTCCAATGTTTTTCCCTCCTGCATGCCTCCTCCTCTCTCTGGCCTCTTCATCATTCGCTACAGTGAGTATCTCTAAGCACCACGCATTATTTCAACGTGACCTCCGCCTTCGACAACGGACTTCACTGAGTCGCTTGTCGTCTGCAGACCTCAATTAAAGCCACCAGTTCTGACGGCTAAACGCTAGAGGCTTTCTTGAGCACTCGTGGGTTAACCCTTTCTTTAATGACCTAATCGCCCTTTCTCGTTAGCATGACACTAGCTGAAACTAGACGCCTCGTGGCGTAAGACCATCACCCGCGATGGGAGCAAATTTCATCGCCGTCATTTTGGAAGGCCAGCTAACTCGAGTTTTTTTTTTTTTTTTTTTGGCATGGGTCACATCAAGGTAAACCCACCAGACTCTCTGTCGAAAAATTATGAACTTTATTCAACTCCTAACTATGTAGGTACCTCCCCCACTTCATTCGCGGGTGATAACGATCAATGAAGGCCATGCTGCGAGAAAAAAAAAGCTAAGGAGGTTTTGGGTGAGTTGAATGACAATTCGAACGTACAAGCGCCGCACAGTTACACAGCGATTCGATAACAAGGCACGCGTCAATACGCGGTAGGAAACGTGCAGTATAGGTGATTTGCACTTGGAATACCGCTGCCACATATGCATCTTTGCGTGGAACTGGTTGCTAGGATGTAGAGCTCACGCCCCGCTTCGATACAAATTAAAACTCGGTAGGTAGGTAGGTAGGTAACAGAGATACGGCAGCATGAACAACGTGCGAGTTTCACGACCTCGCATCAAGTTGTCAGCAAGTATGCATATGGTGTGGCTCAGCATATAAAAAGTGTTGTCCCAAACGAGCACGCCTTCCCGTGCATCTGCGAGAAATACGTGCCTAAGCGCGCTCGTGCAACACGAAAATTGCACTTTTCGTGGTGCACGAACACGCAAAGGCAGGCATTTTTCATTGGTGCACGGCAGTGCGAGCTGATTTTGGGATAACACGTTTCTTAGTGCGGGTTCACACTTGAGGTGGCGGCTTGCGCCTCGTAAGCCTTATACATGCGTCCGGATGCTTTCTTGTATCTATGGAAAGAAAACAGTGCGAATACCAAACGATTTCTTCAAATGATTGTTCAAAGGATTTTTCAAAGGATTGTTCAAAGGATTGTTCAAAGGATTGTTCAACAGATTGTTCAAAGGATAGTTCAAAGGATTGTTCAAAGGATTGTTCAAAGGATTGTTCAAAGGATTGTTCAAAGGATTGTTCAAAGGATTGTTCAAAGGATTGTTCAAAGGATTGTTCAAAGGATTGTTCAAATGATTGTTCAAAGGATTGTTCAAAGGATTGTTCAAAGGATTGTCCAAAGGATTGTTCAAAGAATTGTTCAAATGATTGTTCAAGGGATTGTTCAAATGATTGTTCAAAGGATTGTTCAAAGGATTGTTCAAAGGATTGTTCAAAGGATTGTCCAAAGGATTGTTCAAAGGATTGTTCAAATGATTGTTCAAGGGATTGTTCAAATGATTGTTCAAAGGATTGTCCAAAGGATTGTTCAAAGGATTGTTCAAATGATTGTTCAAAGGATTGTTCAAAGGATTGTTCAACGGATTTGTTCAAATGTTAGCTGCCCTGCCAGGAGGTTTTAGACCAATGGCACTTGGGCCCCCGTGACGTTTTGAATATTTCTCAAGATATTAGAGTGAAGTGGAACCCAACGCCGGACACTTTGCGGCTCTTGGCAAGCAAACACCAAACCTCCTGATGTGCGACTACCGGTGACGGCGTCAAAAGACGGTAGTGTGGACCCGCTTTTAGTTTCAACAGTCACAAATAGGTACAGGCTTTGTTCTGAATGCGTCATCGATTGGAAAACTTCCCTGCAGATAAGCTAATGTACTCAGCTCAACTTGTCTGCAACTTCTGCCAGGACCGTTGGTATCGTCGCGTAGGATCGTCGCTCAGGCTTTAATCCCAACCGATTATCCTTGAGACAGATACGCACGATTGGGCAATCGGTAGCAACGATGCCAGAGCTTGCAGCTCAAGTACCGGACAAGCTGTGACTAATTAGATTAGCTTATCTGGACGGAACTGAGCCAATGCTGACAACTTGAGAAGCTACGACTCCATTACGAGGACGGGGCCGCTGTCTGAGAAGGACGAACACGCAAGAGAGGAAGAAGGCACGTGAACAGATACACGTCACTAGAGAACTGAGGGACATGCTAGGCTGCGAACGCACGTCTCGGAACTGCTTAAGCTGATAAAACGAAAAATTACTTCGTGATAAGATAAGCGAGGATTATTCGGTTACGCGTCACAGATACGATGAGTGCTCTGATTGCAATTTAAGGATCAATTTTTTTTAAACAGCTAAGCCGTTTTAAATGGATGTTTCTGAAAAAAAAACTTTTTAGCCCTTTACCGAGGAGCTGAAAAATGCTATAGAAGGATTAGCATTAAAGAAGTAGCAATATAGGCTTATTTTTTCGGAAAATGGTTATTTTGTGGAATACAGCGAGCCTCACAACGTCACATTCTATAATAAGGCCGCTGAATTATTATTATTATTATTATTTCTAACTATATATAGGTATGTATATTGTCTTGAGGTGGCATTATCTCAAATATTGAAGGAAACGAATAGGAGCACAATTAGAAATTTTCTTACCCACGACGTGTTTCGCCGTACCTTGCTTGTGTGAAAATTATATTTATAGCTTTGGATAACTCGGTATCATAGCTACATCTTTCTGTGACAACCTGGCTTAATTTCAGAAAACCTTAACGTCTTCAGATTCGACCATCTTCAAGGAGCTTGTATAGAGAAGGAGGGAGCCAATAGCCTAGCTTGTTGAAGCTCAAGAGTCTCTTATGGCTGTCAGCCAGTCATCGGATGCACCAATCGCATATCAGTAAAGAGTCTCTTATGGCTGCAGCCAGTCGCGTATGCACAAATCGCATNTGTCTGCTGCTCCCTCGTGAAACTCACTGCTCCCCGTGACATCCACCAATGAGATCTCACAGCCATAAGAGATCTGGTTGACTTACTGGCGAATCTGTATTTGGGCCGCAGGGCTCCCTCCTTCTCTATAGAAGCTCCTTGACCATCTTCGACCCTCCCACCTGAGAGCCGAGGTACGGCGAAACGCGTCGTGGGTAACAAAATTTCTAATTGTGTTCTTATACCGTATATATATTATCCGTTATATTAAAATCAGCTGCACACAAAACTGACACATACTTGGTCACTGATTGCAAGTCCATCGGTTATCGGCTGAGACACTATCAGTGACAGCTTATTTAAAAACAGACGCAGCATTTAAGATAGATAAGATATGCAAGAACGTCATCATTAAACTGAGAGATTTTTTAGAGCTATGCGTAAAAAATTAGTTGTGGCTATTGTAGCTCCGCCGAATCAAGAGACTAAACCAGCAAGCAACGCATACACTGTGTTTTGTTGTATGCTGCTTTTGGCGCCGTCAGTGACGGACAAAAAAGAAAAGAATCACTTGAACGAAGACTTCCATTTTTAAACGCTTCTTTGAGTTTTCTTCTTAAGAATATAGTACCCAATTCCTTCAAATATATATATATATATATATATACACACATTTAGACAGGTTTTATTGAAACCGATAGCCAGTTCTGCGTTCATCTTTCTCTGAGCAAGAGCTTTGATTTTCGTTGTTAACCAAAAATTCTGGGACATCAAGTCTCTTTCTCAGAAAACGATGAAAGCAGAACTAGCTATCGGTTTTTGTAACACCTGTTTTTAAGACTAAATAATAACTTAGTGCCAGAAGATACAAATATATAGATTTATATATATGTGTGTGTATCAGAATTGTCATCCTTCCATTATGCCTGGACCGGTAACGTGGGGACGGACGAAGTGTAAAAATATATACCAAGTCAGACAGAACAATGATGACCTGGGTCAGCTGTGGGTGAGTACCAGCAGGAAACGTGCGTTACTCCCCCCTATGGACACCGGGTATCATTACCCTAATTCTCTTCTGTGCAATTCCATAAGCGTAACGTGCACACGAACAAATGGATAGATGGACGGATGGAAAGACCAGCAGAATAATACTTAAATAAAATTTACTCCCATAAAAAATTGCCGTCATGTTTTGAGCGCTGGCCGCTAGGTACGGTGGTACTTTAGGTACCTAGCCTACTCAAATATGTACTGAATAATACTCGTCTCAGTTGCTGGTACTTATAGTAATTACGTAACATAAACAGCATGCACTTAGATGTAATAGAAATGTTCAACGTATTTACAGAAAGTAATATCACAAGAATAAATTAAAATAATCGTTGGCCAAATATTTCCGCGAGAAAATAAACTCCTCTCAAACAATCTTGAGATTTTTCTTTTTATTTTTCAGCAAGTTTAGGCGACGCCTTTATGGTTTCTCAAATGCTTCGTGTAGAAGTATGTAAAACACACTGGAATTAGGTACACAAAGGGTGCTTCTTGCAACTCAATCAACATCATCGCGGTTGTTAACTTCACAAACACCAATACTACTGACCGCACGACACGCATACTCCTATACTGACGACTGCTAGCGCTGCACTGATTATTTTTAAAACTACACTTTAGTTTAATCTGTGTTTTAATTCCTATCTTATTTTGCCACTGGCAGTCACCTTGCCTCTGGCTATTGCAGGAGGCACTGTAAGAGCATGGAAATTCCTGCAGTTCACTAATAAGTATTTTAATGTTAAAATAGATTAAACAACCATGTTATTATATTACTATGTAAGTAACTGATTTGTAAAAATGAATACTATGGTACTTCCTGTCTGGTGACTTTGGTCTGATGCGAGTATAGTGAACAACATACCGTACTAATTTATATAAAAATAGTTGATAATAATAGGTAAAAAAACATGCATAACTGGTTCTTTGTATGAAACCGTACATTCTCTTTTGGATTGAAGTCTGGTGTCTGGAATCCAAACATTCAGAGTGATGGCTCTTGAGGAATCTCTGGCAGCTGTGTGTAGCAGGGCATTGTCTTGTATTAAAATAGAGTTCATTTACATTTTCACCATAATGAGGTGCAAGATTTTCAGTCAATATATCCCGGTATTTGATCGAATAAATCAGCCGTTTAAAGTCGTGCGCAGACGAGCGACATCTTAGCTGATTCGACGGAACAATATTGTTGGTAGATCCAGCTTGCCGCGTCATGTTAGTGCACACGCAGCAGCGAAAAGAGCATGCGGTAGCAAGGTTTATAGGGTAAAATTATCACAAGTTGCATAAAACGCAGAAATGGTCAATGTTAATTTAATACGATAAATTGGTTATACAGATGCCAGAATATTATTCACTGTGCATAGTGCTCAGCGACTGAAGATTTTGTACGATCTTGTAGCCTGTAGACGAAGCTTTGACATGTACGCCTTCTGCTGGCTATCATCGTTGTCACCTGAAGACAGATTCATTTTGTACTCTTGACGTTGCAGCTGTCACCATTTAAAGCAAACCTTCAAGAAAAATGCTGGCGTTACGTACGTAGTACTGAACTGATAACAGGGAAAGTTGAACGGCAAGTTGCTTTGAATAGCTCGAAAGCTACAAAAAGATTGGTCTACATCCATCCTACTGAATGTACCCTTCGTGTAATTTTTTTTTTTTTTTTGCCGAGTCTGGTAGAGCATTTGTCGGCGAAATGGCACTCCCGGCAATTTTGCTTCTCGTCTACATTAGGCTTTAAAGAACCAGAGGCTTCGACCGTGATCGCTCATTGCTCAAATATCAAGAAAGATCCTCCTCCACCTGGTAGAGTAGAAACAGTACACCTAGAATGAAATTCTTCACCTTTCCTTCGTCGAACAATCTGCTTTTCATCACCATCTATCCTACTGAGCTTTCTTTCGTTTGTAAATTACATGCCAGTCTTCGCCAAAATGACGCTTTAAGGCCCTATTACACGGGCGGGCTATGTCTAGCGAACAGCAGGCAGAATCTCGGGGAACATGCCCGCCGAACATTCAGGTGCTATTACACGAGACTGAAATCTCAAGGTCACGTCGGTCGGGCAGCTCTAATTTACATGCTTTTCATCTGAATATGATTACACAGTGAGCTAAATCTGCAAGTTTTGTAGTGGAATAACTACTACAACTAGTTCACCACAATTCTGAATTAATTTGAACAGCTTAAAAGCAAATTAATTGGATGTTCGCCTGATAATGCCCGCTGTTCTGGAGGCAAGGTTCGCGCAGTGAGCAAACCTCTGGCAGCAGCGAATGTCTGCCGGGCAGGGGGCAAAACGAGCTGCCCGCCGGGCAAGTCCTCTTGTTTGCTGGGCAATGTTCGCCCGTGTAATAGGGGCTTTACGCTCCTCATGGCATATGATGAACTACAAACGACTCTTACTTTTGGTTTGCGTCTTTCGATGCAGCCTCGCAACCCAAATTCCTTCAATCTATTATTAACTGTAAAAACTAAACACTTGTCCACAATTTTACAATGTTTTTAAATCTTAATTAGGAACAGCTTCAGATCTGTGAACTGACAATACTTTGGATTTTCAATGCGCGATCTTCTGCACAGGAGATCTCCCTATGACGGCCTGAAGTTTTGTTCTCTCGAAAACTGCCAGTTTGCTGTGAGAGGTCAGCCATACTGTTATCTTGTCACAGTTGAATTTTCTGCCTATTCCTCGGTTGGATAATCCAGCGTCATGGAGTCGTATCGGCTTCTGACGATGAGTGAAAGAAAGACGAAACATCGGAAGAAGTAACGTCTAAATTATACCAGGGATAAAATTGAATACGATGGAGCAACTGTTAGCAAAATTAAAAATGCTTTATTATCTAAAATACAGAAAAAAATTTAGCATGGTAATCTTTAATTTTAAACTGCGGAGTTTTCTGATGCCGAGTGCATTTTAGTCGCTCCTCTTTTTAAAGAAAATGTCAATTGAACTATCGAAATTTGTATGTAAGTCGCAAAAATTGAAAATTGACACGACGATTAATTTATTGCTAAGCGGCTTATTTTGGGCAGCAACATAAAATTAAGCAAATTAATAATAAAAGGAAATATTGCCAGGAGGAATTTCATTCCAACGTCACTGTATAAGGGCCGCACCTAAGTCTGTAGTGATTAATTAGGGTCGCGAAAGGACTTAAAGCGGTCCAGGGTCTTCCTGATTGCGAGAGTCCCACGCGATATGATACGCGACGCAGAACTAAAGCCGCATCTACACGACAAAAAAGATCGTCGTGTAGACGCAGAACTAACTGCGCATTAGAAACTGAAATTCGATCCATCTGGCACAACCAGCAAACCTGTCTGAAGTTTGGGACAAATCATGGCCATTTGGACTTAGCTGAATTTCCTTTTATACACACAGTCGATCCTGTACACAGTTATAGCCAGACTGAGGTGTTAATGTACCACTTTCTTGGCATTGCCAATACGTAAGGTGAAGAAAAAAATGAGTGTTGAAAAAATATTTATGCGTTTATGTGATAATCCGATCCAGTCAAATATTCTGATCATTCATAAAACAAGTTATGGCGACGTGAGAATTAAATCGCATGTAATGGTTGTTTTCTGTACGCATCCATTTCAACTACAGAGGTGGTGCAATTTATGTTGTTCTAGCACCCGCTGCAGACGATAGTCTTTTGTCCTGTGTTCGCATTTCACAATGTTACTGCGCAGGCATATGGCCTCTTGCTCTGCTGGGAACCGTGTACCACAGTACAGTACTGTACTGTGCCGTGTACCCGCCGGTGTACTCTATTCCTAGCAGCCTTGTGGTAACGATGTCGATGCGGGTGGCTATGCCGCTGCCCTTGATATTTTTTATAGATTGACTTTTGTCATTCAGTAGGCGTTTCATACATGTATATTTTTGCTGCTATTTATTTCTTAATAATGAAATTCTTCTACATTGGTATTTACGATTTACAAAAGTTATATATTTTTCAAATTTAAAATTAGTTTCATTGATGACGAATAGTTCGCATATAAACAGAGTAACTGCTGGATGTGCCGGCCTGGCCGATGGTTCTATATCATCCTCGCTATTTATAAATGTAGGCATCCATATAATTATCTGCCTGACCTCGAGATGCCAGCTAGCTTAACGTTTGCGTTTCTACTGTAGAGAGAGGCGGGTAAGTTACGAATTTTTGCTCGTGGCCAAAACTTTTATCTTAGCTTACCATGAAGTTGCTACCCCACAGTCCGGGTTACGTTCTACACGCCTCCCGTCTTGTGCTGAGGTGGTGCTGTTCTTTATGACTAATGGAGGAGCTAGTAGCAAGTTATCCTCACATGCACTGCGAGTAACCTCTTAGAGCTGCTTGCATAGCACTATTGGTGAATATAAGTCCAGCACGTTGTGCACTGCATAGCTTCAATGCTTGTTGAGGTCCAATACGGGTTGAGTGTATGGCGACAGCCTGCCTGCCCATGTACAGTTATGCGCGTACAATGCACGGTGCTTCATTATTAGGTTTTCCAGCCATATGTGGATGCGAAGCGCGTAAATGTCTAATGAACTGACTGTGTGTGAAGTAGGCTTGCCCATCCTATCTTATCGAGAGCAGCGGCCCCAGAGGGATTGCATAGGTTACTTTAGGCATTAGCTAAGCCTTCGGGACGTCTGTTTTTCGCGCCCGTCTTGCTTCCAGCTCCCTTACTCCTACTGATGGTGCTTCGTTCGGTTCTTCCTCTTCTTTCCTACGACTCGTACGTGATGGGCTCCACAATTATCTTGACATTCTTTTTGTCCCTTTTTCTTCCTCTCTTCGGATCATTGTGCACTCTATGGGCAAGGAGGCTTAAATTAGGAGAATACTTCGACTGCCACTGTCGGTGAAGGAGGGCAAGTCTTCGTGGTGAAGTTCAATTCTTACATCTCACTAATTTTAATAACAGCCTTTACAATTTTTCGCTCGTCATGCTCGGTGTTCTCTTCGCATAGGTGCTGCCCCTTCCCACTTCTGTACCACAAGGTTGTGCCTGCCTGTACTGGTGACGTAGTTTTGCATCAATAGGAACTGTGCTACGCCCGCCTCAGGGGACCCTTTGTGCTGCTTCAGTTACTTAGATCTGCGGAACGTATTTTTGCCGTGCCCGTCTTGCTTCCCTCTTGTTTCCTGTTCCCTCAGATGGCCCTCTCCGGCTCTCTTTCCGGCTTGCTGTTCCCTCGTGCGTCGGCCCACTGCGGGTGCCCGTCCATGGGTTCCAAGTCCTGGCTTTCTGCTGCATGTCCCATCTTGTCTTTCGTGCGACACTGTTGTGTCCGGTGGAGTGTGGATTAATGTGAACCGGAATTGCGATGACCTGTGTAGCACTAATCCTGTCTCGCGTCTATGTATATATGTACTTTCCAGTTGTTTGCTTTCCTATTGTTATATAGGCATGTGCCCTACTTCTGCGTTCGTAAGTTTATTGGTCATTGTAATAAACATATATAATCTTTTGCAGTTTTGAAACGGCTCTGTTTTTCTGTATATTTGAGGGATGTGAACTGCAATAATGTGATTTAGGTTCTTGCAAGGAATCCTGGGTCAGTGATTGCTACTTTTTTTCGGTTGCGTAGGAGGCTAGGAGCTACATATTTTTAGCCGCCAGTCCATGATCTGTTGAGCACGTTACAATCTGTGTTTCTTTATTGACTCCTATTTTCACCATAGGCGTAGAGTTCCACTGCGTAGGCTCTCACTTTATTGACTCCTTCCCCGGATGTATGCGGTGTTGATGTGGGGGCACTGACTCGTGGAGGGCCGGAGCTCGGCTGCTTTATGGAGGTGAGCCTGTTGGTCTGCCAGCTGTCTCATCAAATACTGCACAGAATGTTCTTCCTTTCTTATTCGGATCACAGCGAGCAGTGTACAATGATTTATTCCGATCCAATACGATTATTGTTTGCGCGGAGAGTTGTAGCTCTCAGAGAGCAAACCCCGGCACTCTACGCTCCGCATGATGTTAGCACCTCCGTGACTCTGTTGGTTGGGGAAGGGCGGCATCTTTGCTTCATCATCGGCGGTAAATGTAGCACGAGTCTCTTAATAAACCAATAGGTATCGTACACTTATTTAGGCACACCTAACTACTAAAAGGCACTGCCCAAGTTCTTGGAGGCTAACTATTTACTGGTGCCTTTCTCCAGGTGGGTGGACCTCCATGTCGATCGAGTCGTTCCTCCTTGTTGCAACTGACATGTGATGCACCGGCCTACTGACGTCATCCCACTACCTGGCTGAGAGTTCGCTGTGGCGGCTGCTGCGGTAGCCCAGGGGGGTTACCTCGGAAGGTCTGCCGGTACAGGGCGACTTTGTGATCCCGTAAGCGTTTTGAAGCTCATTACATCTTGGCGATATCGCATTAGTTGTTTCATTCGGTTGGGATGTCGGCGTTTCTATGCGTATGGGCCCGCCGAGTTTTTGTTATCAGCCATGTCTGTGTCCTGGAAACAGCACTGAGCGCACCTTATCATCTTTGCATCAGGTGGTTTTACGTTGAAACTCAGTTAAGAATAGGATGATCAATGTTTTGTGTTTCTTCGGCAGAGCTCCTTACTTCTCCTGATTGTGAACCTTGCTGGCGAGGAACTACCGGCCGGACACGACGCAGACTATCTGGGCAACAGATGGTGTCATTAACTGCATGTAAAAGTTGAGAGTATTTGTATGTTGGGAGCTTTCCGCAACGACAACAGCGCTCGACTGAAGTGCTTTACTTGGTTCAACAATAACAAAAAGTGCAGAGCCTAATTTCTGAGTGGAAAGTTTTGGTAGTAACACTTGCTTTGTCGCCCGAGATGACGACTAATGTTTGTAGCAAATCTTTTGATAGACAGGCGCTGGTCAAATGTGTATATAGAGACACAACGAAACATTCAATCGATGTGAAGGGAAAACTCAGGACAAAATACCACCGTATGCAGCGGGCTTCAACCTGTGACTCAAGCATAGAAATTAGTAGTTGATATACGCAAACAATTCGACAAAACACATTTGGTTGCCACATCAACAAAATAACCTTTTTACTAAACAGTACACAGTAAGAGAGAACACTCCCTAGTTAATTAATGTACCGACCGCCTTAATATCGATCACCGAAGATAGGCCGTATCATCAACTATTATCATCTACCAAATACTTCAACGGAAGATAATCTGATTTGGCCGAGCTAGAAGATGTATGTAGTTACTTGGCCTGTATTTAGGATGAAAAAATTTCTTGTTATAGGTTCTCGAAAAAAATTATTTAGTTGAACTTTTTGTTACCTTAAATAGAGATTTTCGGTTTACAAAGCTTCTGTTCCTTGCAGGGATTGTTATAAATGTCTGCCATGAAGAAAGCGAGTCTTGCAGGAGTACAGCACTTACTATCAGCCTACTGGTACNTCTAGGTTTTCGCAAAAAATTATTTAGTTGAACTTTTTGTTACCTTAAATAGAGATTTTCGGTTTACAAAGCTTCTGTTCCTTGCAGGGATTGTTATAAATGTCTGCCATGAAGAAAGCGAGTCTTGCAGGAGTAAAGCACTTCCTATCAGCCTATTGGTGCTGGCAGCATTTTACTGAAAAATTCAAGTTTCGCATATATAAATACGTAGCTGCAGGTAGTCTTTGATATATAGGCTCTTTTTGTTTTATGCAGTTTAATTATTTAACACCTGTTATTCCGAGGGATCAAACAGCATACTTTCGAATCAAAAGGACGTATATCGAGGATCATAAGTAAATATTTTATACCTAAACAATAAAGATACATGAAACAATGTAGGTCTGTATCGAGGAGTACATGTGATAAGCTTAGCTAATCAGAACACGGATGTGGGATACACTACTACATATTTATAAGTATTATCATTTCCTAGAATAACAAAACAAGTTTCCATAGGCATTGAACTACAAATAAATTGTCAGTAATCTATTTTGCACGCAACTCGTATCATACTCAACGGCTTTTCGTATTTTATGTGA
This sequence comes from Parhyale hawaiensis, assembly GCA_001587735.2. Taxonomy (NCBI): domain Eukaryota; kingdom Metazoa; phylum Arthropoda; class Malacostraca; order Amphipoda; family Hyalidae; genus Parhyale; species Parhyale hawaiensis. Next base: position 887,847 of record LQNS02015105.1, on the reverse strand, counting down.
GTGCTGGCTGCGCACGAAGTATTTGTATTTAATAATAGGTGCAAGAGCGACATGGCTGGATCGGGGAGTAGGGCAGACCACTAGCCAAGATCAGAACCAATTGGACCACACTCTGCAACTCGGCATTATCTGTATGTAGTTTAATTATCCTTATTAGGTCACAATATGTCTGCTGGACAGCGCCATCCACCGAAGGCCTTCTCGAGGTCGGTGGCCACCGCCACCGTGAGTCGGTCCATTTTCATGCCACCAACCACCTGCCCACACAAAATTCCATTTGATTTTTAGGGAAAGAATGAGGCTTTTTTAACTCATTAATGGATTTTTTCAAAATGGTTTCAAATTGGTCATAAAAACCTTTTAACAGTCTAAGCAACCAGTGGCGGAACATGCTCGTCTTAGTTCGTTAACGAGTTACCCTAATACAAAGGTAAATCACGTTGACTCCCTCAGAATTAGAAGACAGAGTCCAAGTTTAATGGCGGCCCTACTGACCTGACGGTAAACATTTTAACCAACCATTCGCTAGACACGTTGTTGTGCTTCCAAAGACAGCAGCGCTTTAAGACACTGAGTCGTAACCTACGTATGGACGACAGAAGACTATCGTGTGCACTCGCCTCCGCACAAAACCACTCACTCACCTGTAAGCCTAGGGGAAGTCCGTTAGGTGCCAGGCCTAGAGGCACCTGGGTGACAGGCAGACCCAGTGCGCTAAATATAGCAGTGTAGGAGAAATTTAAGGGCAACATCAAAGGTTCCCTGTGATATGGAGCAAGTGTAGGGTGCGTGGGGTACAGAAGTACCCCGTTGCTGCCGAGGGTACGCTGTTGAAGAATTTATGAATCAGTTTACATGAGCAACACTTTATACCTACATCGTACAATGTAGAACAGGCCTGTCCCATGTGCTTTGCTAGTGAGACTTGTCAACATCTAGGAAACGTAATGTTATAATACAACTTCAGAGACATATGTACATTACGTACAGTGTATGCTATGGTTACATTTTATAGTTGTAGTATCTTTAAGAAGAGCTGCGTAAAGAACTTTATTAGACTGGTAGTAGTGCGGTTAGTTCAGGCGACAGGTGTAGCCTGTCGTTTGGATGGGACGCATGCCGACATCTGATATACCGTCATGCGATTGCAAGAATCAGGATTCTTGTCCGTTTTGACTGACGATTGACTGTTGCAATGGTCGAGAAAGAATCACACTTGTAACAAACTACCATTTATAAATACAGTATTTTGATACATGATATGGAAACGAGGAAGCTTTGCGCAAGAACGGTCCATTATTACGATAATACACCTTGATACCTAGCTTACACAGCGATTTTGATTAACGAGTTTTTGTGAGCGAAAGTATTGCTGTGGTTTCTTCAGTCGCCTTATTCGCCAAACTTGAGTCCTTGTCACTATTTCATTTCCTAAAGACATTCACCTTACAAGACTTCAATATTATTATAGGGGCAGTGGAGAATATTAAGAAGCTGCAAGCGTTGAGCTGCAGGTCGTTCTAGTAGCTGATTTCCAGCGCCGCTATGGAGAGCTGAAGAACTCAACTCAAGCGCTCAATGGCTTCCCAACTACATTGAAAGAAATCAATGCTTCATTGCATTTTTCACTGAGCAAAATTTTAAGGCACCAGCCTCACTGCACTACTTACAAACACCTCTTATGTTGCACAGGCAAATTTATGTATTGAGTCCTCGCATTATATATGAGACAAATGTACTCTGCGTAAGTCATAAAGAGTTTAGCATGTCCTCACACTAAGCTGAAAAGAAAGAGAGCAGTGCAGTGTAACGTGGCCAAATCAAAGGCATGCGTTACGTAGCAGTTGAGCCGAGGAGTCTGCACTTCCTTGATGGTCCTGCGCGGATGTGACGTCACAAATGGCTTTGCTTTGGCCACGTAATAAGAGTGCACTTTTATAGTCATGCCCTAACAAATTTATTGGCCACTCTCAGAGCTATATTACGACTTCGGCTGCCAAGAATTGTGCTAGGGCTGACAAACAAGTTACCTGCAGTATGCTCAGCACTTTCCGCCACTCCGGATGCCGGACGACTTCCGAAGACCTTCTTCCCTTGAGACACTCCTCCGCCAGGGCCTGCACCAGGCTGGGCCAGGTGTGGTTAGCTCGGCCTAGTGCGGCCCTCAGCAGCTCCGCCCACACGTTGATGGCTCCCTATCGTAATTTTACAAAAAAAACTATTCATATCTGTTCGTGTAATGCAAAATTTTATAAGCTTCAACAGGATTTTTTGTTTCATCTGACCGAGCTTGCTGTAATCTCATCGAATGTCGTTTTTAACACAAAAACTTCAAGACCCTCGAGTTTTTTTTTTTTTCCTTGTAGCGACATTCGTAAACAATATCGGAAGGACCGCCAATGACAACTAAAAATCCATTCATAGTTCAGCAAATCTTGTCAAAACTGTTTCTAATCTCAAAAGCTGAAGAGCATATACACTGTATAAATACAACAGTGTATTTATTTACAAGTATAGGTATACATATAGTTATACACAAAACAATATTACAATAAAATTCACATACAGGGTCGTTCATCGTAATTCGTATAGTGTCTTACTGGGACACGTGCGTTTACGGGGGAAATTCGCTACTCCTAAAAGACAAACGAAGCGAAATGCTAAAGTTGTATTAAATCTGTGGACTTTACTGTGACGTATCCCGACTGATAAACTAGAAACTTGCGCCTTACTCGAGCCACCATTTCACCACGCTATAGCTTATTTGAACGTAAGCTGTACCAGTCCTTACCTTACCTAACCTTATGAAGGCCAGCTATGAAGTACGTTAGCGGAACCTACCTTACACACGAACTCAATAGTGGACGAATATTCCAGGGCCCCCCTAAATTCTTTGACAGAAATATATATATATATATATATATATATACAGTTATCTACATATAAATCACTAAATTGATTGTTTGATTGATTGGTTGATTGGTTGCTTGCCCAGTCTCTCCGTTCGAAATTAAAGCATTAAAGAGGAGAAATAGATTTAGCCCTACATGACGGCGAAGAAGCCGTACTCAAACAGTTCATTTATTTTAATTTAAGCTGTCACGATATCTGCTGTACCATTTAGCGGCAGCATAGATGTCAAGTTCCCCTTTCTTCCCACAGTAAAACTTATTTCTTTTGCCCCTAAAGATGCGCAAATAGAGCAGAACACCAGCAAAGGAACTGTAACGATATTCTTCACAACAGAACCACGATGAAAAATGAAGACAATAGGGGTTTTCCTCATGCAACATTTTTGTCATTTACTGGCTGGCGCGCCCCACTGGTCCTTAGCGTAATATTAGGTGACCTTCCTCAGGCAAAAGCTATGAAATTAAAATTTTTTAGTCAAGTCATGTGTGAGCTGGATTTCAGGATTCGAAATTACCAAGCTGAAACCGCAGAGATTGATGCCAAGGCCTTACTAATAGTCTGATTACGCCAGGAACACTGTGTAACAGATGCAATATGCCATGGCAGTGTGTAAAATTAATGAAATCGTTCCAAGTCCTTTGGTTTTCTATAGAAAAAAAACCGTCGCGTTATCTTCAATCAAAATTGCGATCGACCTATAAAAACTGATGAATACGCTTTGTATGTTAGGACAGAAAGTCACGCAGTCTGCACAAAATAAACAGACTACCAGACCTTGTTGTCTGCCAACATACGACACATGTCGGGCCGGTCCTGCATGTCTTCCCTCAGCTTCTCCAGCCAGATGCACAGCGACCGCTGCAGCACAGGCAGCCTCATCTGGAAGCAGAAATTCATGATATCGGGAGCACCGTGAGACAGAAGCGGAATTATAGTCTTGCAAGGCCAGCACGGTACTACCTAACTCAACCTTTTCGTGATCTGTTAGGAATCAGTTATGGACGGAAAATTTATTGATGTGTTTTCCTTGGAGCACAATTAAATTTCTTGTGCTGAATTGATAGCAGAAAAAATGCAACGTGTTCAGTAGAGCGCAAGTCTCACAGCGCTATGCGAGTAGTGCGGGAAAATCTACGGATGTTGAAATTCAGGTTTAAGTAACATGATTGTATAATAAGTAAGTTATTTTGGCAGACATACGAACCCGCTTCAGTGACCTTCTTAGGCGTTTTTGCTATAAACGAGAAAAAATATTGACTCGATAACTTTTCTAGTACATGCAAGTTCATAATAAAATGGCATACATTTTATCTAGGAGTCATGGATTTTACTCTGATCTGTTAAAATGATAAACGCGCCAGTTTAACTTATTGCTATATTATATTTAGCAAACTTTTCTCAAAAACTGTGATGAAACTGTCTCTCTTGCCTTACAGGAGAATATAGAGTTTGACGATGAGCTATAGATACGTATCATGGCTACTAAATGACATGGTGATATTTTTTATAAGTATACACCTATAAGAACTTTCTTGGTATGCACAGTCACTTTGAACAATCAGAAGTACAGGTCCATGGATGGGTCAAAGTCGTTACAAGATGATCACCGGATCAGGTTCAAGGGATGCGAAGATCAGATCCACGTCTTGATCGAGTAAGATATCTACAAGATGATCCACCGGCACGGAGATGTCCAGTTCGACCAGGTTATAAGAGATGGACCAACCACCACTGTGCTGACTGAAGAAGATCTCCGATCCGATATGGGGTAGATAATGCTACTCTACTTTCGAAAATACGGCATGAAGTAAACTGCGCCGAGTCGGTTGTAGAAATGGATTAATGAGAAAATTGGCAAAGTCAGGAAATGGTTTCAGCGAAATTTGGTGGTAGAGCAGCCGAGGATACTTTTAGAGTCGTCATGGAATTCAGCAGATGGGAGTAACTCATGTGAAGAAGAGAGTCACACGCTGTCGCATGAGGGGAAGTATGTGTTAATACACAAACATGTGGACAGTATGTTCGAGGAAGTCCTTTACGTAGGCCGAGTGGTGCCTCTTTAAGAAGACAAGTGGCCTAAAGAAGAATATGATGAACTTTAGAGACTCTTCCGGAAAGGTGAGGTGGTCTATCACTGGCCCCATTAACATAAATATCATAAATATCACTGAAATGATTATTCTTCGTGATGGACGTCAACCACATAAAGAGCACTGACCTGACAAGTATTAATATATTCTAATATTTTCAATGTGCCTATAAGTATTAGTTTCATAATTAACCCTAATGTAGAAATGAGCGACAGAGTTTCCTTGAAATGCATTGAAAAAGCCAAGATTTTTCAAATTTTATTGACTAGAATAGTTCTACCATGATAAAATTATCCCACTAGCATTAACTTGCTCGGAATGTCAGTTACGGGCGTCGGTTTAGATTCATTAATCGAGTTTCAGGCGTTATTCCTCAATTGCTTATAGATGCCGTCGAACGAACTCCTGCGGAGCATAACTGCGTTGAAGGCTGAGGTCTCAAGCTGGAGTAATCAGCTCAGAGTTAATGAGTATAGCCCGATCCTAAGCAGCATATCCAGGCTGAAGCCTTGGACGAGCAAAAGTTAATAAGGCTAGCTCGTCTCGATGGAACTGTTCTGATCAACTAGTCTGCTACCATGTGTACTATGTATAAAGCACGGTGGTACATAGCGTACCTTCGTCACAGTAATGTCGTGTGTCGTGCGGAAGTGGCGACCCACAGCCTCCTGTATCTTCCGCAGCTCCGTACACACGGGCGACGTGTACACGGACCCTCCGTCGTCTGCGATACTGAAGACCTTCACGTGGGCGAGGTTGACAGGGGCGTCCAGGTTGAATTGTGGGAGGGCGCGAGGCTCCGCCAGCACCTTCAGGAAAGGAAGGAGGTCCTCTGCGTGGCGAGTAACTGGTCCTGCCACGAGGATGGACGTTTCTGGCTTCGCCTCAAAGATGCCAATGCCCTGGATATCCACCAATCCTGTAACGTAAATGCAAACCTCTAATGATTATATGATTCTGCAAAGCTGTAATATTAATCTTAACATGTTAGTTTGTCATACCTGCTGTGTAAATAAAAATATGTAAGCTGGAAGATAAAGACAATATGTATGCCTGCAATGGTTAATAATATAAAAATAAATAGATACACCAGTGTAGAAGTACAAGCGCAGGCCCATGACAGACGTCGCCACGGGACCACATTGTTGGAAAGTTAAAGCCGCCGCGATATCTTCATACGCATGAGCCGTACGGGCGTATGGGAAAGATGCTTAGAGTTGAAATCTTTTAGGGCACAATCAGTGACCAGCCAAAGGTATGAAGACGCAAATGATACATTTTATGCATATGTTTTCCGCTAGGAACGTTGGTTTTAATTTCCAATTACATTATAAATAATTTTCAATGTCAAGTCTATGATTAGAAATAAATGATGAATATCTACAGGATAAACAGATTAAGAGTTTTGTTGAGTTGCTTGAACTCCATGACTGGAGTTGGTCAAGATCCATCCTACCGAATTCGTTCTTTCCCAAACACTTCGTACAATTAAGATAATGCATCTTTACGTCAAGTACGGCAACAGCAGCAGGGACGAATATAACTGGTGGCAGTGGCTAACGTTTTATAGTTTTACTCTAGAATTTAGCAGCTTATGGTACGTTCGATTGGGCTTCGAAATTAGGTCTTCAAAGCGTGACTTGTCCGAAACACTAGCCATAAGCTATGGCTTTGCCACGCTGTAGAGTGCGGGAAGCGCTGGAGCAGTCCGATTACACTAAGCCTGCTGAACAATTCCATATTACTGAACAAGATTCTGTGAATCGTGAAGGCAACCGATTAAACGCAAATGCCCGAAATTGCATTCAACAGGTTGAAGTCAGCGCACTTGTCTTAAATTTCGGATAAACTAAGCCTTGATGGCTTAATTTTGGCCACCAACCGAGCGTGCCATGAACTTCTGTGGGGCCTCCCCCAGGAAATGTGGAGAATTATGTTTGGCGGGCCATTTCTCCTCAATATGACAGCAGAGCTTTTTTTTTCAAGGGTAAAGTACCATTTTCTTGCTAACAAAATCATGTTTTCTTGGAATAAACTTTAAGAAATGTGCGGACAGGTGAGAGCTGAACCAACGAATATTATATTGTATCTGTTGCCAGCCTATACTCGGCCAGTGACAAATCGTGATCACAGGCTTACTATGGCAAACAGGCATTTGTGTTTACGGCGACTCAACAAAACATTAGGACGATTGGCTGAGAGGACTCAGTATCATTTGATGATCGTGACCACCCTTCTGTGCTGACCGGGGGTTGGCTTGTGAGCGAAGAGGCCGCAGCAGAAGGCGGGGATCCTCAAGGACCCGGCAATGTCGGACCCAATGCTGAGGGGGGTGCCGCATGCGCACATCAGGGCGGTCTGGGTACACAGAGCTTTTAATTAACCATACAAAACCGTTGGAGATTATATTCAGTACTACATTCAGAGTTGTTTTAAGGTATTATCAATTGCATTTTCAAGTTAATTTTGTATCAATTTCAAGGAGACGGTTATAAGCCGTTACAGGGCGGTTTGGTTTGACTCAGCAGAAATGGAGTTCACGAGGGTTCGCACGTCAGTCTTTTGTTCTAAGTGCCTCCTTCACAGCTTTCGAATGCGTTGCAGTGCTTATTTGCACTATGAATTCTGTGTCTGTTCACTTAAACAGCTTTCTGAGTTAAAATTCACTGTTATATTTAACAGACATTCGAAACCTCACTAGTGACACATATTTTGTAATTGGTTTGACGGCTAATGTTTTTGTTATCTTTTAGCGAGCACGAGCTTGTGCTGGCAAGGTCACGACGAAGCGTTCGGCAGCTTGAAGTATGACCGTAGAGCAAAAGACTAACTATAGTGAACCGGCGGCCTTCACGGTGCGTCTAACTAAATAACTCATTTTACACAAAACAACGTTACATAACGTGCACAACATTATACAATTTAGCCATCAAAGAGTAAGATACTGTACAGCTTGCCATATAAAAAAAGCGAACACTTCTTTTGCATGATGATCACTAGTGGAACTGTGATGTTGATTACAAATATGCGCTGAAGATATTACGACACTGCGTAAATAAAAAAAAAGCGGAACAAAGTAGCTACTCAAATTTCATAGCATTAAGTTAAGTGAAAAGACAAGAGGATCCCTATTCTTACGCTACTGTCACATTACAAAAGAAGAAGAAAAAAAATCGGCCGCAACCAATTGAACTTCAACACTCAAGAGTACTACTTATTCCAAAGTACACAGTTGATGATATCTCATGTACATGTATATACAAGCAATAATTTTATTGTTTTCTAATTCCTATACCCTAAGAAACATAACAGTGAAAATCGCCTGTGGAGTGATTAAATCGATCTCAACTTATTTTACCCTATATGCCGAATGTATTCTGCCGGCCTGTCTCTTTCCCTCCTAAAATTATCTACACCTGGAAAAGTTGTGTATCAAAAAAGTAGACTAATGGAAAGAATTCCTTTTCGTATTCCTACAATTATATATTCTGAAAATCAGGAATTGTCACTTCTTGAGAACCATAGATACCCTAGAACTATTCGGCTGCAATGTCACATGGTATGTTACATGAAAGTGCCGTACCTCTCCCCCACCCGACCCCCCTGGGGTTCTGTTGAGGTCGTAGGGGTTACTCGTGGCCCCGTACAGCCTGTTCTCAGACTCCCACCAGCAGCACAGCTCCGACACATTCGTAGTTGCCAACAAAATGGCGCCTGCAACGAAAATGTTTTCAGTGTATTTGTTGTGCGCGTTTGGTGGATTTGCGCGATCGATCG
>LQNS02015105.1:766751-778421 GCA_001587735.2 Parhyale hawaiensis | reverse complement strand
AAGCTCTTTCTACCTTCGCTCTTTACAGCTCTTGACTCGGTTTACACAGAAAGCTGTGAGTATATTCAATGGCTCTTCGAACATTCTTCCGTTGAATGAATTGTGGTCTGCCTGGATGTGGTCGATCTTTGAGACTTTCATTATTCTTACGGCCGTTTTCGACACGTTTCACCGTTGATAGACTGACATTTTGCAACTTAACAATGTCCTCCTAGTGACCCGCGCGAAGGAGAGCTGCTATCTTTATCCAATCTGTTTCCATTACTAACAATGTATAAAAATGAGCACTGTTACCAGTTATTATATTACCTGAAATAGTTTAGGAATGAGTCATTGTCAATAAATTTCATCAAGTCTTTGAAATGGATTTCACACTTTGCAAATACAAAACAGGTAAGAACTTTCAAAGCTCGGTATGTATATATAGTCTTTAACTGCTCCATTTGGCTAGAAAGTTGATCTATGCTTGGCATAACTAATTTTTATTTGATTGATCGTGCAACTGAGGGGATGGTTCCCTTGCTAGCATAAGAAGGATAACACTGTGATCAAATTTGCTACGAATAAAAATTTTGGAATCGGTTTCAGCTTCCTTTTGGAGATGCAGCAGGCAGTGTTGCATTTTTTCCTACTGGCATTGCGCAATCAGGTGGGGTGTGGGTGGCTGAATTAATTGAAAGGTTTTGCTGAAATGCCTTTTGTTGCCGTTTCAGGTAACCAAGGAAGTTGGGGCAGCCAGGGAGGCTATGGCAGTCAGGGAGGTTATGGAGGTGAGCAGTTGTCCGCCTGTTGCCTATATTTCAGAGCCTATAGCTATGTGCTACCTCCTCAGTTACGCATTCATTCATTATGCACTCAGAGTTGCTGTGGGAGGGAACAGAAATTTTAATGCTGCACGGATCAGTAGATCGCAGCTGAAACATATTGGGCTCTGCCGTGGTATATTTTTGCTGCATCCCTATGACCAGCGACTGTTTTCTCTCTTGATTATATTAGGGTTTTTGCCCTAACAGATTGATTGCTGTAGTTAATCCATTTTTTGGCCATGCAGCCATACTAGTATGTATATGGCTTGGTTGAAACAAATTACAGCCATACGTACCAATGTATGTCTGTAACTTGCCGAGAAAGAATTTTTTATATACATTTTGAAACGGCACTCATTGTTAAATTGTTTACTAATTTTAAAGATTTTTAATCTGCAGCAGTATTACTGTAGTAATTATCCCGTACTGATGTGTAATTAATTGAAGATGACATTGTCCCAGCAGGACAAGGCGGTTATGGCTACGGAGGTAATCAGGGTGGATATGGTGGTGGCAGCAGCTATGGCCAGCAGAGCGGCCAGGGCTGGGGTAGCCAGGGTGGCTCCTCAGGCTGGTCTGGCTATGGAGACAACAGCGGCGGCAGCTGGGGAGGGCAGAGCACAGACTTCGGTAACAACTATGGCCAGTCATACGCCGGGGGTCCCACTCGCGGACAGACCAGCTATCAGAGCTCCAGACCTGCTCCCTACAGCAGTGAGTAAATTCTTCCCTTCTAGTCGATTTTCAATGCCTCACCCAGGAAGTAGTCCCTAACCATCAGTTTGCTTCCTTCCCATTTCATATTCGTATTGAGGTTTTTGACTTCACTTTGCTTTGCTCACCCTCTTATTTTCTGATTAGCTGTTCCCTTGCACATAGATTCTGTGTGGCAAGCGGCAACACCAACGTGCATGGGTTCCACGTTTCTATCGACATATTGTATGAACTTCCTTCCTGCTTCAGTTGTAGAAACTGAAACTTGAACTAGTCCATGTAGTAAAAAGTTTTTGTTTCGAGGTAAAGAAGAGGAATGTCAAAGGCGTCATGACAATTTGAAGGCTATTTTAAGTTTCATTGATTTTTCTTCTTCTGAAATTCGGGTTGCTGCGGAAACAGAAACGTATGAATGAAAATGTCCCCACAACACATCATAATAATATTTCGTGAGCCTGTGCTGCGATGTCGCTTATATCTTTATGATATTAGCGAGAGCTCCAGCCTTGTTCATAGCAGTGAGTATATTAGCCCTAGGGTAGCATGTCTAGTACCGGTCCACCATGCTAGTAGCCGTCCGCTTGGCACCAAAAAACTTCCTGTGTGAAAACTAGCACTGCTAGAAAGCCGTACATAGGCTTGAACTGTAAGCTAAGTAGTGCCGCACCATCCCTGAAAATGACGGGCGAAAGACATGAAATGAAAATATATATATATATATATATATTTTTTTTTTTTTTCACTAAAAACATGAAAAAATGTGAAAACCACCGCCATTTTTTCTTGTTTTATTTTTCTCGCCCGTCATTTTCAGGGATGGTGTGGCACTACTTAGCCTACAGTTTAAAGCCTATGTTCGGCTTTCTAGCACTGCTAGTTTTCACACAGGAAGTTTTTTAGTGCCAAGTGGACGGGTACTAAACATGTTACCCTGTTTGCCTCTGGCCCCTCGGGGGGCATAGGATGGGCCATAGGGTTGCTTAGTTTTGGTTCATCCATCCTATGCTATGAGGCCAGGCAACCCAGGGGGCCCGTGTAGGTTATCTCAGCCATTAGCTAGGCCTTTGGAACTTTTCTCTTTCGTGCCCACATTGCTTCCTTCCCAATTTCATACTTTATTCTATTCTTTCCCGACTTGCTGTTGCCATGCGCGTTGATTCTGTGTGGGAACACCTTCGTGCATGGGTTCCCTTTTCTATCGGCATGCTATATGTCCCTTGCTCTTTCCTCTGTGATATCGTTCTGCTCGGAAACGAAGGCTTAAATTTCTGACTATAACTATTTGCCTCTGGAATTCTTTTATTTATGCCTAATTACCTCCACCAAAGAGGTACAGTATGTTTTGTCTCTTTACTGGTCTGTCGCCAGGATAATGGAAAAGCTACGGACGGATCTTTATGATAAGGGCATGTTAGGAGGAATAAACGGTCAACTTTATGTGAAGATCCCTCCCACCATTCATTCATTTGTGTGCTTCTTTTCTTGGTAGGATAACTCAAACAGCTGTGAACTAATGTCCATAGATTTGCAGGAGCTGTTGGATGTTGGAAGGCAACTATGAGCAAATGACCACAGTTCCCTGACGATCCGTCAGTTTCATTTGTCTGTCGCCCGAGCAGAACCTGCCGTAAAAGATGATCTAGTAATACTGGTGCAATTTCATATTCTTGAATTACACTGTTGGAGACCCCTTCTGGGACATGAGACGTGTCATAGGGTTGGTTACGTTCGCCCGTCCTGTTCTTGGGAGTAGTGCCCCCAAGAGAATAGCCTAGTGTAGGCGGGAGGGCTGAAAGAGGCGCAAATTGGAATAAAGCGCAATAACACTGAAAAGCGAAACGCCTGCGGGAAAATTGTTTCTTGATGGAATAGACGCGAATCGGAAGAAGTGCCCCATGGAATAAGCGCGTAACTGAATAGGAGGCTAAATATTTGGGTGCGAATGCTCCCACAATGTTGCTGTGGACTAGAAGAGAAAGAAAAAGTCATTCCTCCATGTGTCATACCATAATATTACATCCATTCTATCCTCATTTCTATGTTTTTCTAATGTTCCCTGTTAAGTTTAGTCAACAGGTATTGTGATGGTACATATTATGAATATTATTTAATATTTAGCCTCCTGTTCAGTTTTGAACTTATGCCATGGGGCGCTTAGTCCAATTCACGCGTATTCAGAGATGCAACTGTTTTCCTGCAAGAGTTTTGCTTTACAGCGTGTTTGCGCCCGTTCAGCCGTCCCGTGTATTCTCCTTCAGCCATAATCTAGGCCATCTGGACGTATGTATTTCGTGTCCACTTTGTTTCCTCTTCCTTCAGTCAGTACTCCTACTGATGATGTAGTTTTCTGTTCTTCCTCTTCTTTCCCCGCTTATTGTGCTCTCGTTCCACGTCTATCTCGGCATGTTATATGTTCATTCCATTTCCTTGCTTAGATGAACCCAATAGTGATTTAGGGAGGTGTAACTATCTTTTTATACCATGACAGGTGGAGGCCAGGGTGGCTACGGCATGTCCAGCGGTGGCGCATCAGCTGGCTACGGTGGTGGGTATGGTGGCGGCAGCAAGCGCTACTAAGCCTCCTGCCTGGCTCCCACCATCTCACAAAACCATCCCACAGAATCCCTCTATAGTTTTAGGTGAGTCCATCTTTAGCTCATGTTGCCCTTTTGGATATAGTGAAGCATTGTTACGACCAGCTGCATGCTGAGTCCTTTTACTGTGATATACCTTAGACCTGACCAATGATTGTGTTCGCTATGCTATGTGTTCCTCTGTTTTTAATACTATGCTTTTCTCGCAATTTGTCACACTAGGTACTAGGGCGTTGTGTTAGAAGGCGAGTGTTGAGGCAGGCTTGAGACAGGCACATTGCTAGGCTCAGACAGGCCAGGCACAGCTCTAGGCTCTCATAGTAGGAGCCAACACCGTAGAACAGCTNTCGCAATTTGTCACACTAGGTACTAGGGCGTTGTGTTAGAAGGCGAGTGTTGAGGCAGGCTTGAGACAGGCACATTGCTAGGCTCAGACAGGCCAGGCACAGCTCTAGGCTCTCATAGTAGGAGCCAACACCGTAGAACAGCTGCAACATTCCAAACCGAGCGGTAGTCGCTCGCCCCAGTTCATCAACTCTTCTCCGCTGCTTTCAAGACCTACCTGCCTTCAGATGAGATGTCGCTACTTTAATGGTGTATCTCACTCAAGCCCTTATGTAATATGTTTATTACATAATATTGAGTGATGCGTATTGCACATTCTAATTTTTGACTCGTTTCTTGATTAAATAGCAACTAAGATAGACTATTCTTTTACCTTTTAAGTACAATAAATCGACGGTTCCTGCTCGATGTAACTCTACCCAACAAAGTCAAGTAAATTCTTCAGTTGTGCGTTTATCACATATGTAATGATTCATTCGTGAAAAGTTAGATATGAAAAATACAGTCGATTAAAACAGAGGTTTCTTTCTGCTTTTCTTGAGTATTTTCTCTGAAAGTTTTTTGTTGCAAAGCTGATTGGTAGCTGTAATTAATTTTAATGTAGCTAAAAAAACACTTGTATTTCAAATTACGAAAGTTTTTGTTTCGTATACATCGAGTTTATGAGCCGCCTCCCGAAATATTTGACTTGCGTGACACTGGCATTGTAAATCATATCTGAACTTGTTTAATCAAACCTAATATTATAATTGCAAAAGGACTGGTTATTCCTTTTCCACGATTCTTTATTTCTCGCTTCAGTGACAGCGAAGCTTATGTACCACGTGCTTTATGCTCTCGTGTCGTGCCTAGAAAGTGTCATCTGCCGCCCAATTGAGGATCTCATATTGCTGTTGGAAGTCTAGGCAACTGCGAAGGAGCCTCCTTACTAGTGCTCATCTTACTGAGGACTAGTAGCGACTATTTCTAGCATGCAGAACTATCTAGAAATGCTATAGCGTTCGTTTGGAGCTCTTCTCTAGGATCTACCGTAGGTAAGCCAAAGCTGTAACAGATATAATGTCATATGTTTTTTGTTCATGCTATGCTCCTTCATTGTAGACAGTGCCTCACTTGAACACGGTTGTAGTTCCTCCTACTTCTACACATCTCTTTTGTGGGGTTCGTTTTTAGCTAATGTAAAGGTTGTTCTTCACTGAACTTTTCAAAATAGTTTCCCTCGTATCACCGCAGTTATACTTGGAATTTGTAGTCACACTAATTGCGAAGACATGCAATTTTTGGTTCTGACGCTCAATTTATATTTGGGGTTACAGTTTTCTATCCTAGTTTTCGTCGAGAGACTTCATTAGCGGGCGCCTTGTGCGTGTGAAAAGTTGACTTTGTACAGAAAATGATCTGCCAGGGCTCTCAGCGAAGCTCATCTTCTACTGATGCCACAGCGCATGTCTTTAAATTTCAGTGGGGTTTGTTCTTAACAGAGCAGTGCTTCTGCACTCGGAAGTTGCGTTTTTCGGGGTACCTTCCAGTTTCTTGTTAATCTTACCAATATTGCATTTGCACAATGGTTATTCTTTATGGTCACCTGCTCTTTGTATGTCCCGTCGTGAAATTACTGCAGTAATGCAAATAAGAATTAGCTTCCTCCCTACTCAATCAGTTAATGGAAATTTGAGGCTAAAACGCGCATTAGCTGCGAGATGGCTGTCTCACGGATAACTTATTGGGATTTTAACACATGTTTCATCTCCTCAGTGTTAGATAGGAATGGTTTCCAGTCCATGTTGCTGAATGTTCGTCAAAGGGACTATTTCATCATTATAATAACAGCTAACGACGAGATTGCGACGCGTCTATGTATAAATAAAAATTAGAAGAGGAATTTTTTTTATTTATGCGGAGTACTGCAGATCTATTGGTTAACTGCGATGCCTTAATTCCAAGTTCTCTCGTAGTTGTAAAAGAACTATTCTGCTGGTGGTGAATTTTACATTGAGATTAGGTATTTCTCGTATTGATTTGCTGCCTTCCTGAGAACTAGTATCATTGACTGTTGCCCCTTCCTACGGATTCCGATTTAATCTAAGCGTATTTGCGTACTTCATCTCGAACATTCTTCACTTGATGTCCACAAATGCCAATATTGTTTTTCTTGAAGGAATAACTGACGTTCGTCTTGCATACCGGAATATTACAATTTTTTTAGTTATTTGAGAATACAACTCGAGTCAATTTGTACATTAAAGTCAACATGAAAGTTGATTTATTATTATTCTCTCTAAAGCAAAGCGAAGACATGCTATTTTCATATTGAGTGAAAGGAGCTTCGGCATCGTCAACTAGTTCACCAGTCTTGTAATATGCGGTGTACTCTTTCTTTCCTGTTTTAGAAACGTCGGTTGTTGTGTTGATTTTTCGCTCTGTTTTGCTTTATAGTTGTGCGCTTCTATCTCGTTCTCGCTTGTACACGGAGGTGCATTTGTATCATCACTCATGTGGGGTGTGCTTTAGTAGTTTACTTTGACAGAATATAAGTGGCATATAGTAGGTAGACTCTGAGCGAATATTAATACACGAGGTTCACTGAGTTACGTGGTGTTTTGCAGAGGCGATGAGCGGATGCTGATCGCTCAGTCCATGGGGCGGAGCGCTGCTTGTTCGTTACCCCAATGCCCTCGGGGGTAACGTCGCTTCCCTTAACTGGGTCTGCACACTTCCTGACGAAAACCATCGAAAGAGAGTTGGACTAGCTCTGCTCGGCATGCACAGATGGGAAGAAGTGTTGAGACTGGACAACCGCGATAAAAGTTGCACAGCTACAGCCAACAACGGAGTACCTGTTGAGCGAGGGCGATTCGGTGGCATTATGTTCTTGTGCGAGTCGTTTTTCAGGTAGAAGAGCAATACATAACCGAAGCTGTTGCCGAGTAAAGTGATGCTAATTATAGCTGATCTTCTGTGGAGACGATAATTGTTGCTAAGAGCAAACCTATCAATTCACACGCCTACACTTAATCTCAAGCTGTGCCTACGACCAAGATGCAGACCGTTACTGCACCTATAGCTTTTCCAATGTTAGGTATTCATAGTTTTACACAATTTCACTGACAGAAATCGGATTATTGCATCCAACTTAACATGAGTTTTCCCGCCGACCCTTGTCTTGAAAGTTATTTATTCACTCTCCCAAAGAAGTTCTATGCCACACCACGCTGAGAGCTGTTATGCGATGATCTTTTTTTTATTATTAACTGGGCTAGTGCGCTGTAACGTCACCAGTAGGTCCTTGGATACTGAGTGGTAAAGCGTGTTCATTTTTCCGCGAACTTATAGGCACATTTACACGACACTTTACACGGTAGTACTGCATGGGACGATTACGATGGCGAGATCGCCGCTTCTAGCAGTTCTGCACAGTCCGATTTATTAAATTTTGCTCAACTAATTGTGTAGACTTTTCGTTACCCTTGGCGTTCGCTAAATTGAGCGGTGCGCTCGCTGCTCGCGACAGAATTGCTAAATATTACTGCTCGAACTTGTTAATTGTCATTCAGCGCACGAGTATTTGCTGGAGCGAGGTCATGAAACGTCGGGAAGGACGGAGCTACTACAAAAAGTGTAAAATTGTTAACCATAAAGTTCGGCTTGCTCAGCAGGTGGCTTTAGTTAGGATCTTGCACGACTTTTAGCTAGCTCATAGGTGTGCCCTATTTATAGCCTGTTCTTATCCTAGTCAAAGCTAATTTCGTCATCTCCGAAATGTTGATATGCCTTTAAAGTAATAGCACACACCTACAAAGAATTTTAAGTGAGGGCTTTTCCACACGTTGGGACACGTCCGATTTTGTTCTTTTTCGATCTTTAGCCAAGGCATGTGAACAAGTCCCGCATTGTCCACAACCGAGCTATGTCTGGTTTAAGTAGGGCATGCCCTGGCGCTAGTGCTGCCGCTAGTCACAGTACAGGGAAGCCTTTTACTGTGGCACTGAAAAAGGAGCTTCAGTGGAGAAGCCCTGCGGCCCATTCACAGATTCGCCAGCGAGTCGGCCAGATCTTTCGTGGTTGTGAGACTCGTTTAAGAGTTTCATTTTTGGTGAAAGTGACGGGAGCAGCAGACAAACCCATGTACTGATAAGCGACTGGCTGCAGCTGTACGAGACTCATTCAGCTTCACGGACGAGGCTCATGGCTCCCTCCTCTTTACGGAAGTCACGGCGAGCATCGAGCGGCTTGTCGTTTGGAGGCAACTGGTGATGTGAGACACCAGCAGAGGGCATGCACCATCGTGTGGAAAGGCGCCGGGCGCACTGGCTACAAACTCGCTATTGGCTATATACGGGCGTCGGTGTACGTGAGGGCGGCGTTCAAGTGAGCGCACACAGCGAGTTTGTAGCCAGTGCGCCCCGGGCATGCAATAGACGAGGATAAGAAATTAAAGAAAGAGGCAAAAACAAATTTTGAAGACGTGGTAGCAGGCGGGCAATGAATTCGACTAAAATAGCAAGGGACGAGGAGCATCAAGTGTGTCAGAATCATGAAAACTTAGCTATAATGAGGGGGGGCATCGAACGGGCGAGTAAAATTAAATGGAATAGAAGCAGCACGGGCAACGGACCTGGGTAAGGAGAAAACTTAACTGATAAGCGAGTTTTGGGTGGATTTCTCACGAAGACAATCTGTATCGCTACATTTGTAGAATTCATCGGGGGGGGCATAGAATAGGGTTAGGGTAGTTTAGGTTAATGCAGCACTAAGGCTATGCACCGGAGCTTACAGTACATCACCCGTACAAAGTCTCCTCGCTGAGAGTGGCGAACCCTGCCTGCAACGGCGCAACTTGCCTATCAGTACTTAGTCCGCTTAGAACAAGTCCCTCGATCCCCGGCTTGGGATAGTGTGTGCAGATGGAGCAGACTTTCCGTACACACTTCCCGCCTCCAACGACTAAGAAGCGCTCTCCTTCATATCTGAAATTAAGCCATTCAAGGTGGCCCAGGCCCTGTTTCGAGACAAACCAAGATTGCGCATACCAGTTTCGACTTTTAGCCCCTGTACGCAATACCCATAAAAAAAACTCATTCCCTCTTAGTGAAAGTACTCTCCACTGAGCACGTGAGAGACCAACACGGCGACTCTGTCCACATCTTTATTGATGGCTCTAAAACGGGAGACAGTTCGATGCAGCTACTACGACTGGTGAAACTAGAGCATGCCGGCTATTACCGGAGACCTCGACTTTCCCCGCCGAGTTGTTAGCCGTGCGCACGGCGTTGCTCCTCATTGGAGACAGCGATGAAAGTAACTTTCCACTATTCTCCGACTCAGTGAATGTAGTACAAGCCATCCAAGTATACGACAGCATCCACCCCGTCATCACCCGAATAGTAAAGAAGATACAAAAACTACAAGAGGATGGGAAGTCAGTGTGTATTTGTTGGGTGCCTGGTCATGTTGACATCGCGGGCAATGAGCTCGCCGACGAAGAGTCGAGGCAGGCGGCTCTGTCGATTTGCCCGCGGTAAACCCTGCCGAGACTATTACTCACTAATCGAGCGAAACCTGCGCGAGCTATGGCTAGAGCAGAGAATTAATAAACTGCAAACAATCAAAAACCGTCCGACAGTGGCACTCGTCAAATAGCTATGATCGCCGAATGGACGTCGTACTGTGCCGCCTATGTATTTCGCACACGAGGCTCACTCACGACTATCTGCGGATGGGTCGTCCAGTCCACAACCTTTTTGTGATGCCTGCGCCGTACCTCTCACTGTCTTGCATTTAAATGGCCGAGTGTCCCACTTTTTCCGACGAGCAGAGGGAATGCTATTCGGACCTGCATGGTCGGGATGCAGACTCCATCCTCCGAGAAATGCTTTCTGAAGGACCTCGCGGCCAATTTTATAGAAATACCCTCAAAATGTTTTCTTACCAAGATGTAACCTTTCAAAAACTGTGATGAATCCATTACGATAAATGCTATCGTCAACTACGGCTCTGTCAGTTTCTTTCTGAGTTACATATACTATATTTAAAAATTGATAATATTCTTTTTGGTACTTTTTAATAAATAAAATGTGATATATTCCGCGCCCTAGCGGCGCACGAGCCTGTGGCTAAACACAGGAATAGTTCGGCGCGATATAGGCAGTGTGCCACTGAAGCGCTAGTAAAGGTTTCTACTACTAGTTTAGGTTCGTCCATCTTATGCTATGGGGCCCGGCAACCCCAGGGGCCCCACGTTGGTTACCTCAGCCATCAGCTAGGTCTTCAGGACTTCTCTCTTTCGTGCTCACTTTGCTTCCTTCCCGATTTGATACTCCTACTTGCTCATGCTTCCTGCTTTATTCTGTTCTTCCTCTTCTTGTCCGACTTGCTGTTCCCATGCGCGTTGATCCTGTGTGGGAACACCTTCGTGCATGGGTTCCCCGTTTCTCTTGGCATACTATATGTCCCTTGCTCTCTCTTCTGTGATATCGTTCTGCTCGGAAACTGAGGCTTAAACTTCCCAACTATAACTACCTTTATAGAATTCTGAGATGACAAATTGATGCCTTGGAGTGAATTTCGTGCCCATCTGAAACTATGCTCATAGACTAAGTATTCTATTCGTAGAGCACGTAAGTATCGTTGATATTTCGTTAAAGAAAAGTGCAAACTGTGAGAAATTGCATATATAGTACGCTATGTTTGCCGGCTCGCACGAGAAAAAACTGTAGTACATCTGCTAGGTGGGACTACAGTGAAATATTTTCTGTTCTGCAAAGAGACTTCACCGAGAGAAAGTTGTTATGGTGACGCACATACCAAATGCATTTATCTGCTTAAGACATCGGTGATATAGTAAATTCATTTAGCATAGAATAGCTCGCTGGCAGTGGACTAACAGGACCATTCCCAGAGCAGCCGGGACTTACGCTCCGACCCTCTATGAGCTATAGCCATTAACTCAGAATCATGGAGATTTCTAAGAGAGAAAAGAAGAAAATGAAATAAACTCGGGCAAAGAGTTCGTTTTGCAAGCTCAGTTGATTGCTGCAGATCCGGGGATCTCGGAGACGTTGAGTTAGGTGTGTCATGAAATATGGATTACGGTGGCTTTCGAGCTTTGGCGGTCAACAGTTTGGTACCCCTGGAGGAGGAGTTCGTATCTGTGGAGGATATGGCTCCCAATGTTTGTTGAGCCGATTTTAAAATGCATTGACTGACTCTGC
>LQNS02015105.1:739564-763236 GCA_001587735.2 Parhyale hawaiensis | reverse complement strand
AGTTGGCTCCGGGCATCCCGAGACTCCGCACGCGCCTGGTCCGAAAGCACCACCTGAGCCAACCAAACCTATTGCAAAGATTTTTGTAGGTATTATTTTACTTACACATGATTTTCATTGTGTTCAGTATGTACATTGGGTCAATTTAAGACAATTTACATGAATAACGTTTTCGTCGCAAATGCTTAGTTTTCGAGATACAGTATATGACTTTGAAGTTCCCATTCTTTTTCTATGGGAGAAAATACCGGGCGATCCCATACAATCGAAATTAGGGTAAGATAAGGTTAGGCAAGCTTTGGTTAGGTTCCTTTTGGGTTGCTAGCAAGCCTGTAATGACATGGGCTATTTTCTCCCATAGGAAAACAATGGGAACTTCAAAGTCTAATATCTCAAAAACTAAGCATTTGCGACGGAAACGTTATACATATAAATTGTCTTAAATTTACCCAATTAACATGCTGGAGGCAACAAAAACACAAAAAACTTGTGTAAGTTAAAGTAAAAATTTACAAACACTTTTACATATTATTTGGTAAGCTCAAAACTGTGTTTACTAGGGCTCAACAAAACGTTCAGACAATTTGCTCAGAATACTCGTTCTTTTGATTAGCGTGTGCACAGGCTCTTGGGCAAATATTTCTCATCGCGTTCAAGCAATTCTACGCAGCTTGCAGTTGAGTTTTCGGCAAATGTTTACTTTAACCTCTGGAGAGTTACCAGGTCCACTGTAAGTAATCCCATCTATTTTCATGTACCACTACCACAGAGTCCGAATATGACCAGGAGAACCGTCGGACGTTAGTAGTTTGCGAGGTATTTGACGTTGAATTTCCCAGTAAAATAGAGCGTTATTTTCGGCTTGCTAGCGAACCTAACCTAGGTTAGGTTTCTATGGGATCGCTTGCAAGCCAATAATAATGGTGTTGGGGATCTTCACATCATTGATGGCAAGATGAATAGTTTCATGCACAGGGAGATATTGGAGAAGATTCTTCCAAGTGCCAAAAAATTCTACGGACGGCGCAGGCGAATCTTCCAACAAGACAACGACCCCAAGCGTACTGCGAATTTAACGAAAGAATGGTTTCAAAAGGAGAAAATAAATGTTCTTCCATGGCCTAGCCAATCACCGGACCTTAATCCAATAGAAAATTTATGGCGTCATTTTAAATTTGGTGTCCACAAACGGTGTCCCAAAAACCTTACTGAATTGAAGGTTATCTGCATGAAAGAATGAAAAAAATACCATCAAGTGAATGGGAAAGTTAATTTCCAGCTATAACAATATGCTGTTAGTGACAATAAAGGTCACGCCACCAAGTACTAATGTCATGATTTTTTTTTTGGTCAAATACTTTTGTCCCTCATTACTTTTGCTTGTGTTAAATTTTCTTGTTATAAGTGCACATTTGACTGTTCTGTTTAAATATTCTATTATATATACGGTATGTTATATAAACTTCCTGTATTAATTATCCTAAAGCAGACCCTGACTTTTTAAAAATACATAAAAAATAGCGTTGTGCAAATACGTATGTCTATAGGCACTGTATTTACTCACAAACCCCTCTAGAAGCATAGGTTAAGCTATAGGACTAGGTTATTTTAGGCTCGCCTATGATGTGTAAGGGCAGTATCCACTCGTGTACTCACACGGGTACCCTATGGGTTACCTTAGCATTAACTAAACCTTCGGGATGTCTTTCTTCGTGCTCTTATTGCTTCCATCCATTTTCATCCTACTGCCTATCCCTTTTTCTATTCATTCTCCTTTTCCTCGACTTACTCCTGCCATGAGCGTTGATCCTGTGTGGGAACACCCTCGTGCATGGGCTCCATATTTTTATCAACATACTATATGTCCCTTATTTCTTCATCTGTTGGATTACTTTGGTTATAGAGACACAGGTTTCAACTATTCAAGGATGTTGCTATTAAGTAGTAAGCTGGCCTGTATCGTGCTTTGCATTAAAAATATATATATCCACGATTATTTATTGTATCTTTGATACCAGGTATGCCATGTAAAGTAGTACCTTTGATACGTTTGCGCATTAGTTGTAGAAAGAAACGATGCATTTCTTAATGATTTTTCTTGGTTTACTGATATCGCCAAATGGAGTTCCAGCAGCTTCTGTACGATCAACGTTGTCCCAAGTAATTCAACAGACGTCGTCAGGTTCCCCATGCCGTCTTGTGCTGTCATCCAACCAAGACCTCAACTCAACCGTCGGAGGGATGCAGCGCAACGTAACTGTACTGACAGTTGCCGAGGCTGGTCGCATTTTCCTGCGACTGGAACTTCATCAATGTCAGCATTTGATTCGTTTGGAATGGCTGCCCAAGCATGGCCTAGGTAAAGGAAATACCAGCGATAGTTACAATGCTCGGACCGGCTACAGAAGAACGGACATGAATTTTGTCGCCACAGGAAAACTGGATGGTTTCGTTGTGGGTCTAAATGCAACCTTCCCGTCTCAAGTGTTGAGCTATCAATTCCTGCTGGATGTTCTTACGTCTCCCACTGCTACACAATCCTAAGGAAATTTCTAGCCAATGTTTATTCTTCGAGGGCTATTTCCTACCACCACATAGTCGATCTGGAATCGAGGCAACCTAATGCAACATGCCGTAAATTATCTTAGGTCTCTGAATGTGTCGAACGTTTTGACAGCAGCTTCTCATTCAGCTACTTGGCAATTAGTGGCGAACTACACCGCGTCGATGCTGATCGGAACGTTTCTTGATCTGGTAAGATACCCCGAGGTGTGGGAGAAAACGGTCGGTTATTTTCTTCAGGAAGACGTCATTTTGTCATTCATTGTCTCATCAAATCCTGTCTCAAATGTAACTTGGTTCATCAACCAAACAGCACTGGCCCCGGGACAAAATTTAGAAGAGAAATTCTATGTCTCCTATCTGCTTCCTGTAACTAAAAACACATTCGAGACCGCTTTGCTGATAAAAAACGTCAGCGTCTTTGATGGGTTTAGCACGTTTTCTATGAAAGCTGAAAACGAAGTAGGCAAGAAAGTTTTCAAGAAGAAACTTGTTATCGCTCCAATTAGGAAACATTCTTTTTTGTTTATCTCATTCAGTTTCAGCTCCTTTGTTTTCGTATTAATAGCTTACGCCGCATTCCGAGTGTATATGTTCTTCCGGCAACCGTAAAACCATTTACCACCTGTTGTAAAGTCGGTCAAGAGAAGTGCCGGAATCGTAAGAAACTGTAGCTTGTGGGTACGATATATTGTACAGAGATTCCCATCTCTTCAAACCATGGTGAATTTCATCATAGGATCTCTAATCAGCTACTTCTTTTACTGGGCTGTCATTAAACAACGCCTCGCCGAACCCATTTATGAACTGTGCATTGGGTTAAGCTGCTGCTTGGGAATAACGTACGGCTTCACTCGATACTCCTCTTTCCGCTGTTTGCTGTCGCTCACTTGTGTTACCATAGTCGCCAAAACGTTTTAAACATTCATGGTGATAACTATCCTGACAGGTGTATTGGCTGGACCGGGCCTCAACATTGTACTATCCACGTAGAGAATGGTCGATTCTTTGTCTTGTTTCATGGAACAGTAAATGAAACTGCAAGTGTATTCGCATGTGCAGCTGACAACCCCGATAGTGGATGCTTTGCAAAGGATACTCAATGACGATTCGTCTATCGGAGATTTGCAACAATTGTAGCGCCAACTTAACAAAATCCTTCTTGGGATCGAAACCGAATTGGTAGGCAACAGGAACAACGAAAAAGAAGTTGCCAGATAAGTGAATGATGACGCAGACAGGAGAGTAGGGGCAGAGAAACGATCTAAAATCATCGACCAAAAGTACGCTGGCGGCAAGACAGACTCCGAAAAATTAGAGAATTCTTACTCCGCCAAATCGGAATCTCGCTGCGAGACGATCGTTAGCACAACCGTGACACAGTGTGTAGAAATGTTCAAAAAGGCCTTGGACAATTGCTATGAGGAGCTCAATTTTCTTGTAGATTGGATTGTGTGCCCATACCTGGACTACTCCGAAGAGTGCAAGAAAATTCGCGACCGACAGGGCGAAGGAAGGAGGCTCATATGCGATAAAATATCCGGCGGTGATAAAGGCTACGGAAAAATAGCCAAGTCTCTCGAATAACATTCCTCGTTATTCAACGGAACAGACGTCATGTCGGTAAATGTCGTTCCCAATAAAGACTTCGATTGGAATCTCGTCGGTGTTGAGAAGAAGGCCAATCGTGTTCGATAGACCGCCGACACGTGGCTGGGGTACTTTAAAAAATTTCTCGTTATCTTTGAATGCTCCATTTTCGTCAGTTTCTTAATTACTGTATATGAAAATCTGTCGTACATACGGTGCTATGGCTCGAATTTAAATTTTGATAATGTATACTTAACGAAATATTTTTACCGACGAGACTAGAGGAGAAAAAAACTTGGCAAAGAGCATCTTTTACCTTTAAAGAGAATAGAAGAGACAGAAGTTATTTAATCGATATTTACTAGTCGACTAACTGATGAAGAGCGACAAGCAAAAAGCTAACGTTACTTCGTAGTGCTTGTAATCTACATTGTTCTATTGCTCGTTTTCTTTTTCGAGCTACAAATATATCAAATTTAGCAACTCTTTATGAAGCACACTAACATAACCTACAATGTGAATCTGCAGTTTTATCAGTCGACGAAAGTTTATGGCGAAAGCTTCATTTCTAATGTTTTACGGAAAGTGGTGAAGGCTTTCGATGTCGAACTCAATGATGCTGCTGAGTATAACACGGAGGAATGCTTTCCCCAACTCACCGAACCTGCGTACCACCACTACGCGGGGTTGTCGCTGTACCTCTTCATGGTCGTGGTCTTCGCCCAGTGGACCCCTCAAATTCTGCGACTGCGAAGAGCTCTTTGCAGTCTGTACTTCCCCCTGCGGGAGCGCGTGCGGGTACTGCATCTTTACGAGTCGCTGCGACGCAGAAGGAAAGCGCATTTACTGCTCGTCCGGCAGAAGATACTGGAAGGCTTACTGGAAGGACGAGTTGGGGAACTGCGCACTATCCCGTGGTGGGAAGTGGTGAGGCGCTGGTCAAAGTTCACGGATGTTTTGTTGAAGCTCTTGGGTTATCGATTTTCGTGCATCATATGCAATAATGCAGAAGATGACGGAATGATAACATGTCCATCTACGAACTGCGGCATGTTCTACTGCTCGTTCTGTTGGGCGGACGTAAGCGAAACCTGTCTGAATTGTGTCGTCACGAAATTGTCTGAATATTCTAATGAGGAAATTGCTATTGCCGTTGCGGTTGCGTCGGTGTGAGTCCCAAACGTACGATTCTTCTGCAAGATACCGCGCCGCTGTTGGGATATTCACTAGGGATGCCGAAGTTGTACTCCTTTCCAACACCCGCCATATTGGCTTTGCCATATTATTGAAATGAGCCTTCAAATGACCTTCACATCGCCCAGAGATCACATGGTTTGTTTTGGAATACTGTGTGATTATCCACGAATATGGTACTTCTGCGGGAGCTTTCTACTTAGAGCAAGGAAAATTACAAAATAAACAATTATTATTTACGTTTTATTGTATAAAAGTAACCAAATGGCTTTAAAGCTAAGAATGTGAATGGTGCACCAACTGCTCTAGCGTATTGCTTGCTTGAAAACAGAACTGTCAGCCATGGTTCTACCAAGCGGTTTTATTTTGACAATGAATTTACCAAGTGATTTAAGATCCATGCTGCTAGGAAATACACCACTTGTCTTGGGTAGAGTTTTTTATTTTGCCAGTATTGATGTCCAAGCTCATATCAATATGAGAATTGTTTGTTTTATGTTGCCCATCAGCTCTAGCTGGAGACAAACCAGTATGTTCAGAACTGAGGGTGGCACTTTGCGCGTCGGCTTGCCATAAATAACTTTCGGGTACAAACAGAATAGAGCGATATTTCAAAGATTTTTTTCTAGTCGCCATTTAGTTTGATGTGTATTGTGTATTCTATTCCTCATTTGGGTAAAATGTAGTCACCATCTAGTTATAAATTCTAATCTAAAAGCAATGTCCTTCCCTCTCTAATATTTTCAGACACTATAAAAGCAGAGCAACTTATAGCACAGTTTTTTTTTTCATGGGTAATGATTTGTAAATATGCGCCGTCACCCGCGTTAAACAGAAGTATATCCTTCGATGCTAGCAATAATTTCCTAAGTACCTCATGTTTGGCAACTTCCGTTTGTGAAACTTGAGGTGAAACTTCGGTGGCCCGAGCGTATACTGGTGATTTTAAAGGCGCCATCAACTCGGACAGTTCCTTCGACATAAGCTAATCTCAGTAGCTCTAACTTGTCCTGAATGTGAGTCATGAGTATTGGTATCACTACTCTGGATCGAGTTTTAGGCGCTAATCCTCAGTCCCCATTATTCTTGATCTTAGACTCGATCTAAATTAGCGAAACAATCATTCATGACTGAAATTCTGGATAAGTGGCTACAAGTTGCTGTCCAATTATTTATCTCGATCGAACGGTCCCAGTCGATAACATTTTAACCATGCCATAACTCATTGCTTTACGTAGGTCAGTGTCATCGTTACTTAGGAGTTACTGATAGCCCCAAACCACAGCTGATTGTGAACACTTTCAATGCGAAGAATTCGTCAGATGAAGTGCTTATTGGCTAAGAATAACTCTGCGTAAACTGAAGCTAAATAGAGCCAGTATGCAAGGTTTGGAACATCTTGCAAATCATTAATTTTCTTAAATACTAAAATTATACACGAATTACTTACAAGTTAAGTCTTATTTTAATTTAATATAAGAACGATAGCGCAATACAGTATAATACAATTTCCTAATTATTTCAGAGCTGAAATTAAAATGTAAATTCTTACAGTTCGTATGGTTGGAAAAGCGCCAAGAAACCGTCACTAAGTTTTGGCATGCTGTTTTTTTTTACTTTGTCCGTATAATGTACGTATTCAGTACTACCGCATATATGAATACGTTGAACTATTTATGAAAAATGTTATAGCACCGAATAATGTGGGAAGGGGGCGGCGAGGACCTTGTATTCCATCACCAAATAAAAAAATGTGAGTAACGTTCATCCCCATTGCTCTATACATTTTTTTCCAAGTTATTGCAATGTATAATAATATTATGTTCAACACATAAGCGAGGAAATCTGATTCCGTCACATTTTCGTTGATGTATAGCAATATTTTTTCAAATTCCGGTCTATGTAATTATATTACTGCAAGTTCCAAACAGCAGCGTCACATTAATGGCATATAATTCACAGACTGGAAAGTCTGTTTCGTTTTGAACTGCTGTATACTGTGTGCGCTCTCATTTTACCGTGAGAAGATATATGAATATCGTCGAACGACGCTCGTATGACACAAGACACAAAATAGATATTGCCGAACGCGAAGTTTGAATTTCCGTCAGAGTGGGTAAAGAAAAGTAAATTCAGCTTGACCGTGCAATCCAACTGGGAAATCCGCATGTATGCCTTGTTCGTTCTGCTGATAGATGCCCGCTGGCGCTGGAGGAATAAACGGCTGCAGTCGACTGCGTATCATGGGAGCTATGGCGTCTGAGGCGGAAGGCTTATGTGACAGCTGCCACCCCCTCACCGTCTTGGTTGTTCACCGTTGGGTGGTGAAAAGATTTTTAAGAAATTGTTTTTCAGCGGTGCTTACTGCAATGTTTTCCCGCTAGTCATTGCCCGTTGTGAAAAAATGAGAACTAGACGTAAAGAGATCAAAGCTATTTCTATTAGAAGCTGTAGATGTTGGTTCATGATTTATGCAAAAAAAAAAATTTTTTTTTTTTCTACAGCGATCGTTGTCGGTAGCGCCATTTCAGTTATAGTCCACTAATCATCAGAGATGGAAACAATTTTTTTTTGCTGTGGTTTGAGCAAACAAGAAAAACAAATTTGATTGGACGTATTTGTGACTACGTAAATACGCAGCCTGCTACGTGTACGTTTTGTATGGTTCCGTAAAGTTCTATTGACGTTCATTACATATGCGATATACCTAACCCAATGGGGTCACCCAGGCACATGCTATGTGCTTTCGTTGCAAGAGAAGAAATCAAAAGATTCTTTCAAATGTGCCAGGTAATGAATAGTCTTCAAATTCTAACAAATAAAACACTACATCTTGTTTAAACCTTAATTAGGTTTTATAGAAAGCTAAATTCCTATTATTTGCGGTGTAAGCGCTTGGGAACATGAAGTAAGCGGAGACTGTAGCATGCATTAGATGATGAGGCGCTGGCAGACGAGTAGAGACGCTTACGAGACCAAAAGTTAATTCGTATATTAAGGCGTCATCGATTGGCCTGAAAAATTAATCCCAATTAGGATAAACTTGTCCGGAACTTCAGGCAGATGCGTTGGCTCCGACACGTTGAATAGTGTTGCTGGCGTCGCTGAATCACTTCACCTTGAGACTTCCGAAGACTCCACCTTGCGTCGTGAAGTGGAGTTCCCAGCTGCCCCCCGTAAGAAGGCCGCTTCTAGCTCCTGCCACGATACAAAGCGGTGAAGCCGAATCTTCTCTGATGTCCCAAACAAGTCAAGCCTTCAGGGAGCAGGTCGATGACACCTTTAGGACGAGGTGAAGACAGCAAGGGCGTCCTAGTAGGACTGGCAGAGCGCAATGATGTGGAAGATGACCAGGAAGGTGAAGGACACCATGCCTGTCCACAGACCCGCCTCACCAGCGATCACCATGGTTGAGGTGTCCACAGGTAGATTGTACTGGGCCACCTGCCAGCGAGTTGAGTTTCGATTAATTAATAATGCAATGCTTAATTTAATGCCTAGTTATTGCTTTATTCATGCCTAATTACTGCTTTACCTAATTCTTAGTTGCCTCTGCCAAGGAAGTTATGTTTTCATCGTATTTGTCTTTCTATTTGTTTGTCTGTCACCTAGATAACTCAAAAAGTTATAGACGGAGATTGACGAAGTTTACAGGGAGTTTAAGGTATGTTAGGAGGAACAGATGATTATTTTTTGGTGAAGATCCGACCATCCATTTGTTTGTCTGCCTCATTTTTCTCAGTACCATAACTCAAAAAGTTATGAACGGACTTTTATGAAATTTACACGAGTTGTTTGGTATATCATTATAAGTAAACTATCAAATTTTTGAGATAATCTGTTTGTTCGTTCGTATGTTTGTTGCTGTGTTTGATTTTATGTTTGTTAGCCCAGAAATTTGTAATCTATCTTTATGAAATTTACAGCAGTTGTTAACAATATTAAAAGAAAATATAAATTATTGAATTTTGGTGCAGATCGGTAGGTTCGTTTGTATGTTTGACTTATGTTTGTCGTAATGTGCGTTAGCAGCATAACTCAAACAGTTATGAAAGGATCTTCAAAAAAATTGCAGAGACTCTTAATACTATTAAAAGGAACAAATGATAAAAGTTTGGAGTTGATACAAAAGAAATCAGTGTTTCAAAGCCAATTTGTATTTTTCGTTACCGTTGCCTTACTTGGCGGATGTATGCGCTTTCAGAGTGCTCTAGTTATTGTTTTATTTAGTATTTACGACGCTCAATTACTGCCTACTTATTACTTAATTTAATGCTGAGCTATTGCTTAATTTAAGTCTTAATTAGTGCTTTAAAAGCGAATTCCAACTGTCAACTTCATCCAAGATCATATAAACTGATTACCCGACATAGAACAGGTAATATAACAAAATGGTTATTCAGTAGGGTATATAGTTCTTGGGATAAATTGCGTTCCGAATGTAGTACATATTACTGTCAATGTGTTAAACTTCTCCATTGCTGCAAGGCTCACCAATCGAGTCGCCACGTTGGATTGACTTTTGGGGTTAATCGTGAACGTATGAACTGTTGCATGTGAAAATTAGTCAGCGGTTAATGCCTAAAACTTGTTGCAAAAAGGCGAACTGAACACTCCCTGATTTCGGGATTATTCCAATTTCTATTCATTGTGGGATGAAGGCGTTGTAAAAGTTTACTGGGCGTTTGCTGCAAGCCCTAGCGCGAGTATGATTTAGCACGGTATACCGATGAGGTAATCTTTGATTATTTTTACTCTGTCCATTTTATCAAGGCAGTTCGGTCCTGGTCAAATTCCTTTATAGGGTCGCTAATTCTATGGGAATTTCTGAGATTTTCTTCGTCCCATATCTTAGCCCAGGCCACTACCTGTATTTAGAGAAATCTCAGAAATACCCATAGAATTGGCACCGCTACAGATGAATTTGACCACGACCGAACTGCCTTGATAAAATGGACAGAGTATAACCGGTGTAGCCTTGCGCGCAGTGGCGGTTCCAGGAAGCTCGCATTAGGCGCTAAGGGGACTGGAACAAAATGTGGAGGGGCTTCATAATAACACCTGTACGTCATAACACCTGTACGTCATAACACCTGTACGTCATAACACCTGTACGTCATAACACCTGTACGTCATAACACCTGTACGTCATAACACCTGTACGTCATAACACCTGTACGTTGCTAACAACGAAGCATTTTTTTCATGCTCTGCTTGGCGCCGCCACTGCTTGCGCAGGTACAGCGCATGACTCTTGCCAGGCTGACAAAAATATATATTCTCCGAACCAGCCCGCTTTCTCGAGCAGCGACGCGAAATACGTGCCTTTCTGTGTTGCGTAGTCCCGAAACTATAATTTCGTGATCCGTGAGAATGCCAAGGTAAGTATTTTCTGACAACACAGCACGAGAAACCTTGCTGGCATTGGGGCAACGTTTTTCTTAGCGTAGGTCTATTTAATATAAGTTACGCCATTCCTCTTAAAAATGTTTCAGATCGAACCGAAACCAGGCTTTGGTTCATCTCTGGGATTGGGCTTCGGCCTCTAGGTCCGTCTAGTGTCAAGCCCTCTAGCACAATTCTTGGCATCTGTAGAAGCTAATACAGTGAACACCTTCTGTGGTGGTCTTAAATTCTGCTGGGGTTAGCCTATACATCGTAGGCTAACGTGTAGTATAGTCACTCTTCTGATAATGGAGGTGGATCCATTTTTAAATAGCTCTGATGTTTTAAACCTATTTCACTATCGGAAATTTTTAAGCAATTCACCGATATTTATAGGTACCATCAGATAAATCTAAGAAGCGTAACTAATTTTTCCTCGGGGTTTTACCAGACTGGGATATTCTATCTACTGGAGCTCTTTGTCCTACTGTATTGCTGATGAGAAAAAACCTTTCTACATAGGCTGCACAGACGGGTTCAGAAAGGCTTAAACCTTTGCCAGTCGCAAAAGTTTAAATGCCTTCGTTGGACTGAGATGCAGACCAAGTCTGAACACCAAAGTCTCTACAGAAAACTTAATTTCTTAGCGTGATATAGCAGCATAAATTTGGAAACTGTTTTTTTTTATTAAAAGATTAATGTGAAAAATACATATCATATGTAATACATCTCATATGTCGGATAGAAAGAAGTAAAAGAGGAAGAAGTGACATCGAAAAAGTTTTAACAGTGCACAGGTTAAGGCAAAGAAACCTTGCAACAGTTCCTGCTGACAAGGTTAGTTTTGTAAAGTTACGTATGTTCTCTATTTTCCCCTTTCTATTCCGTGAGGTGGGCTGTCGAGTTGAACATTATTGGTTCGATAGTCTCACTCTGAAAAAAATATCCTCGAACTTTTTGATTTCCTCTCACATAATGCAGCCACCACAATAATAATAATAATAATAATAATAAAGTTCCTTCTAATTTTTTACCCTCAGGTTAAGCTTGTCCATGCAGTCGACTCCCTTGCCGTTGACGGCGTTGAGGCCCATGTTGGTGCAGGTGATGCGCATGCCCTCCGCCAGGGTGCAGCACACCGCCAGCAGGAGGATGGAAGCCACCGACATACACACCAGGATGATCTGGGTGTTGCGGCGCTGGGTGTAGAAGTCTTCCGCGTCTCCCGCGTCGCCGAATACCTGCGTAAGTTACTGTGTTATGTGTAGAAACTGATGCGTTGATACATTGTGGAGAATCTTGTGTTGGTAATTGTAGAGAATGGTGCGTATCGTGGAAGTTATTCTTCCATCGCGTTCAACAATAGAATCTCTGACGGCGTTATAGGCGACTATACTGAGAACTGATAGTTAGGATGTAGTAGCCAATTTTACTGGAGCTTCTAGGCCCGAGAAACTGTCTTATGATTTATTAAGTCTTTCTGGAACACCAAGAGCTCCGTCAGTAATGGAACTTGCCGAACTCTTTGCGAAAGAAACTGTTAAGCGAACGGGGCGGATTTCGTTCGAATTGTGAACCTGGTTCTATTTTTCTTCAGAAATTTGCACTATTCTATTTATATAACGGTGCAATAATAGTTCAAATTTTACACCAAACCTACATATACGTCTTTAAAACTTTTAATTTAAGTTTCATTTTTCACATAAATTATCTACCGCCTCTAAATATATGATTCATGGAGGGCAATTTAGACATATCTCTACAGATAATTTTTCTTATTAGAGCAAAGGAGAGCTTAATTAGCGGGTGATTTTATGATTTTGGGGCTTACCTTCTCCGGGACATGAGATAGGTGCGCTGACATCGACCCGTTGAATCAAGTTTCAGGCTCTAACCTTTCATCGATTACCGTTGAGACTTTCAAATCTCAATCTTGTTCCGCAAGAAGGAGCTTTCAGCGGGCTCAATGAAATTGGGTTGCTTTTAACACCTGCAACACGATTCAAAATGGCGAAGCCTGTTGGACGTTCAAGACAAGCCAAGCTTCGGAGTCTTAACATCACCGACTAATCAATCGAACGGGCTACATGTGTAGTCGGGAACACTTACCCCGACCATGTAGAAGATGCCACAGGCGAGAGCAATAGCTGTAGCGGGAACAGCTCCGTATGTGATCCAGTAGCAATTGGATAGACTGCTGCCGAACTGGTACACTTGTGAATTGGAGGCCGACTGCCCAAGAAGAAATACATTGCATTATCGCACGTTTCGTAAGGTGTTAATTTCATTACAACTAATAATTATTATACGGTTTCCTGCCAATTGCAGGTCTTTTCATGGTTTCACTTTTATTATAGGTTTCAAATTCACTCTTTACTTTATTAAGTTACTTTCTCATACAGTAATTTTCATTAGGTTTCATTCTGATTATTACCTGTATATTGTATGGTAGGTCTTATAAGGTTAAACTATCATCATGACACTCAGAAGTTTGGACATAATTTTCTGCTTTTTTAAGTTTCGAAAAACCGCATAGAGAGGAAAATTAAGTTGCTGAAATGAAATAAATTGAAGTGCTGCAACCTATGTACGTTCTTCAACTGACTCACCCCACCCAAGGGTCCCAAGTGCCTTCTCCGCAGGGGATTTTGCAGTTTTGCCGCAGTTCCCGCTGACGAGGTTAGTTTGTAAAGTTAGGTAGGTTCTCTATTTTCCCTTTTCTGTTCCTTGAGGTGGACTGCCGATCGAAATAGCCGACCTAGTACGCGGGACACCTCTACTGCCTCTCGTGTGGAAGGACACAATAGGGGCCTCCGTCCACTTGAATGTCTTCGTCTCTCTTGGCACCTCGTTTCCCTGCCCTTAGTTGTGCACGTGGCAGACTAGAGACATATAATGTGTTTTGAGCCCATAGTCGTCCGTGGTGTGTCGCCCCACGGCGGCCGCACCGAGTCTCACTGCTTGAATCACACTTTGTGTGGGTCGGCAGTAAACCTAGGTGAATACTACTACTGTACTAGTACTATTGACTTTCCCCGTGGAAACATTTCAGCAAATTATTTACAGTGTTCAGTAAAATGTTCAGCCTGGATCTGGATATTTGCACCAAACAGGCTTTCTCACAGCTTTCATATTTTATGCACGAATTATTCAGTCTTATTATTGTCGAAGTCGCATCGTAAGACATATGATCTTAGTTGATGAGTTATATTTTGTAGCATGAGATAGGTAAAATTACATTTGAGAGTCACACATCTTTCGTTTACATTACTCAAGTGTTATAGCTTAGGCCTGAGGAGCAATACTGCAGAACTGAATATTCTAACAGAGATGATGAAGGTAACTATACCAGTACAAATACCAGCGGGATGTGTGAAAAATCCACAGAACAAGAGTTTTGCAGGTACTTGCGTACTTGCATCAGTTTGACAGAACTCCGAATGAAAAGCTTGTTAATTGATACTTATTGCCCTTGCTATTTTAGTCTATGGGCTGGAGGTCGAACTCGGTCGCTCCAATCCAGAATATTCACGTTTCCCAAAATGATTGTTGTTCGCCGTACATTCTCCCCGGTCTAATGCTAAAAGTGCTGCCCGCGGACTAATAGTCGGAACCATAGAAGTAAAAGCAGCTTTAACGCCCACCCAATTGGAAAATTTTCATGAACTGGTTCGTGCTGCAGATAGACACCGACTTAACTTCAGAGGAGTACACGGCTGCAGTTGATCAAAAATTGTCAGAGCCTTGCCGCCAGAGACTGAGGGCCCGTCTAACCACCGCGACGGAGGGTGAGCGCCGGTAATGCTGACGCCCCAAGCCAAGCATGGCAAAAATTTACCCGCTGGGCTGGGAAGTGATCTCTGATATCAGAGTATGCAAGCCCAGCACTCGAACATACCAGCACTGCAGGGGTAAAGCAGACTAATAATTCAGAAAATTGCGCAAAATTTGCCTAGCTGAAGAAGTGAAGTTAGGACTTACCTGTGAATACAAGAAGCACATTGGCTGCTCAAGATTGGCCCAGTAGTCGGTGATGATGCCCAAGCAAATCATGCCAATTGTTGTGGAGCAGACAGCGAACACGTACAGTATAGGGATGCCACTCTTCCTCAGCAGCCTCAGACCGCTGGCTTCTTCACCGTAGTCGTCGTCATAGCGTCGGTTTTTGTGCGCTGTTGAAACGAAAACTATTAACGTACGAAAATATGCCTTACGTGCAATGTAATATTACTGCGTTGTAGTATTGAACGCTGGAAAACTCGAGCGTGATAGTGATGTATAAATACTTAGATGCTGGTGAACTTAAGAGTTTTGTGCAGTAGTTCCATCTGCCAATATGCTGACATGAATTCAGTACTAAATGCCTGTAGTTTACGTTGAATTGTAGCTTGTGCAACAGATTGAATAAACATGGTGGCGGTACTCCGCGGAAATGCGGTTCTCGCGGTCGGTCTTGGAGCCCAGGCCCCCCGACGGACGATTTACTGTGTCCTGTAAAACGAACTGTACGTACAGCATCTCTGAACGCCACTCAAATCATTCGCAAATCAACATTATATGTCCGGTGAGCTAACGGGTGCCAAGAAAAGCTTGGATGCAACAGTTCTGAAGATCAGTGCGTTGAAAAATGGTGCAGTAGGATTTAAATTTCAGACTGATAAGTGACGGTGACCGCGCGGCAGCACAGACTGAACGCACTGATATACTGTAACTGCTGCAACAGTTCTTAATATCACTGCACTGGAAGAAAAATGTACAGTAAATGAGAGTACGCCTTGTTTAGGAATCAGACTATAATACTATTAAGAAATGAACGTTTACTGAGTGGAAAGCCATATATGAAATCTCTGTTTCTGAAATTTCCGTGCCGTAGTTTCAGATATCGAAATGTACATTTGTAGACCGTACTTGCAACAGCGATATTGCTGGTGTTGCAAGTGTTTGCTTTCCTCATGACCAGAACCTTTTCTGCCGTATCCTAACCTATCCTTGTTCTAAAGCGTACCTCGTCTAACCTTACTCTGACTTACCTTAACTTGCCTAACCTTAGCATACCTCTCCTAACCCTAACATAACTTTCCTAACCCTAACATACCGCGTCTAACCCGAACGTACCTCGCGTAACCCTATAACGTTCCAACATTCACAATCAAAACTATGGTGAAGGCCATCGTTTTTAGGAAAAGCGCCATCCTGAGATTAAAAAAAAAAGAAAACTGCGGAAACGGAAAGTCGTGAAGTGTTTGTAGGTCGCTCGCCGTACCAACGAGTCGCACTGATAAGACTTCCGTCGTATCTCAGTGGCCGCAGATACCGTCCTCACCATACCGCACTTTACGAGCTGCTAAGAGAGTTCGGTGACTCAGAGCAGGTCTCACTTGAGGTATTATGGCGCAGTGTTAAATTTATGGCCCGTTATCAATTGCCTGCGACTGATGTGTGATTTATAGTCGAACAGTGCTGATCGGCTTGCGGAGGCGGATGCGAACGTACGAACATTTGTCTTGAGGGAACCAACATAATAAATGCAATAGTGATTCTCTATTATTACCTCCACTAAGGAGGCTATATTTTTGGGTAGTTCGTCTCTTTGTCTGCCACCAAGATGACTCAAGAACTTGTGGAAGGATCCTTGCGAAATTTACAGGGATTGTTAGGCATATTTGCAGGAACAGATGATTAACTTGCTTGATGATCTGTTCAACCATTTGTTTGTCTACCTCTTTTTTTTTCATACTAACATAACTAAAGAAGTTATTACCGGATCTCTGTGAAATTTGCGCGAATTGTTAGGAAAGTTGAAAAAAAAATGACAGGACTAGTTAGAAATGCTTAAAGACACAAATGACCAAACTGCGGTGATGATCGGTTCCTCCGTCTGTGTGTCGGACTATATGCGTGTCTTATTTTTTCAGGATATAACTTAGAAATTTAAGTTACGGACGGATCTTAAACAACATTATAGAAAGTTTTTAATGTCAAGAAGCACAAATGACCAAATCTTGGTGACAATTAAAAAGATATGCTGGTATTAGCACCACTTGTATTATTATTTTTTGTTAGGTCCCTGTCACAATACATATGGGCCTCACGAACTCGAGGGCTGTCCTGAATGTCTTCGCCAGGAATGTTGTAGCTGGTCGCAGTTCCTGCTGAGAAGGCGGCTAGTTTGCTAGGTTGTGGGTGCTCTATATTTCTCTTTCCTTCCGCGAGGTGCGCTGTCGATCGGGATAGCCGACCTAGTCCGGGGAATCCTCTTCTCTCTTTCGCGTGGAGGGCCTCGAAAGAGGATGTCCACTTGAGTGTCTTTTCTATTCATTGCGCCTTGTTTCCCTGCCCATAGTACCGCACGTGACA
Source organism: Parhyale hawaiensis (assembly GCA_001587735.2). Classification (NCBI taxonomy): domain Eukaryota; kingdom Metazoa; phylum Arthropoda; class Malacostraca; order Amphipoda; family Hyalidae; genus Parhyale; species Parhyale hawaiensis. The sequence continues at coordinate 746,148 of LQNS02015105.1, read as the reverse complement.
TATCTATAATGCGTCATTGAACACTAGGTCGTCCGCAGTGTGTTGGTATCAAACTTTGTGTTGGTACGGTGGTATACCTAGGAGAATACTACTAATCTACTATATATATATATATATACTACTACTACTACTACTTCTTTTTCGTTATCATTGCATTGCTTGACGGAGGTATGTACTCTCGGAGCGCTTTATTTCTTAATTATTATTGTTAATAATAATTTTATCATGATCTATTAGCACGCCATTAATCAGACCTGGGCGCGGCCTTGTTGCAGAAATTCCTTAATTTTGGCTGCCTCGACCCCGCTGGCCTTTTCTTTTAGAGGTCACGGCCGCTGGAGCTGACCCAATTACGGCCCACTCAGTGTCAGCGGACCCCAGCACCAGCAATGATAATTTCATTGGTTTTCTGCCCGACCTCAAGTTCCCATCGCTGGTTTTGTTTAGTGATTGTAAAGCCGCTGTATCTAAATCGACATTGGTTATATGACTCTAATTTGTCAGCCGACGGACTCCCGAGAGGCTTCTGCTTGCAAAAATAAAAGAAAAACAAACAGGACCTGGATCGCCAAATTAGAGATGACGCCGAGAGCACCGCGCTTAGCACTGCTGACATTTTTTTCCCTTAATTTCGAGCATTGTTCAATATTGCACGAATAACCTGCAAATACTAGTCAACTGCCGGAGGAATATACGTGGCTTCCTCTCTTAACAGGTTAAATCTAGAATTTTGATGTTGTGGTGGATTAGAGAATATAAGCAATCTGTAATGAGAATCAGTTTGAAAATTCGCCGCACTTCCCCAGACCAGAAGAGTTCCAGTGAAACAAACCTCGTCGGTACCTCCACCCCACATCCAAGCGTGACTGTATAATAAAGGTAAAGGCATTGACTGCATCCTCCACTGGGAAACCCACACGCTCCGGTTCGCGCAGCGGATATAGGCCCGCTGGCCCTAGCGGAGTAGGTAGAGTTGCCTCCTTCCACAGGTCGCTAAGAATTATGGCGCCGTAACGGAAGGTTCAACGATTCGAGCCCCCCCCCCCCCACCTCCTATTCCTGGTCAGGCAGGTCCCCCCCCACACAGCTCCGCATACTAAGCAATTGCCGGATGCCACAAAATTTACTCGAAAAGCTTGTCGCTCGTACTCTGCATTTCTAGCACATACGTCAGGGAGGCACGCATGGCATGCTGCTGTTGTGGGCATAGGCCTTTGTATATTGATCTATTTAGTTAAGTGCCTCTTCGTGCGTTCATTTTTCTGCCCTTGAAATAATTTACCATTGCCATGTTATGAATAATTTGCCACAGTTATTGATTCACAAGAAGAATATCAAGAAAAAATAACACCAATTGGAAACATTTATACTAATTTCTGCTATAATTTTAGCAGCGCAGGAACGAGGGTGGCGATGTTTAATCGGCCTATATGCGGGTTCGGTGTTACTGGTCTTAAATAGGGGCTTACGTGTACTTTATTTAGGTGTACAGTAATTTGTCTTAAGAGGGGCTTAGGTGTATATTTTATTGCTGAGAGGTTTACGTTTAATCTACTTATAATAACCTAACCTTACTTAACTTAAGCATACCTAACCTAACCTGACTTAACCAAAAAATCAACGAAATTAAAAAAAAAAAAAAAAAGAAACGACTGGTTCCCTTAACGTTCTTAGTAAAAAAAAAATAATCGTTCAATAAAACGTCACTGGATGGTTAACCGAAGCTAACCTTACACACGTCAGCATATCCAGCTTTTCTGTCGGAAATAAAGTGATATAGCAAAGCTCGTAAATTTCTTCGTGCCGTTGAGGGTAATTTTCTCCTATTACAAATGGGAGGGGGGGGGGTTGAAAATACGCCTATTGTAGCATATAGTTAAAAAACTGTTGCAGTTAAACCATCCAGTAGTTATATATACTGTGTATGCACCTGTACCGTTATTGACTGGCTCGCCCGAGTGAGCTATGCTAAGCCCTCAACGCACGACTTGTCCGGACCTGAGCCTTGAATATTTGCTTCGTCCCTCTCAACCGCCTTGCAGGTGTTAGCTGCAGCTCATTACGTTTGAGGCATGTGGAAACTTCCTTTTATAGAGCAACATTGAGTTTTTCGAAGTTTCATGGCCAATCCGTTGAGGGTTACCGCCTGAAATTCGATTCAACAGGTCAAAACCACTGCACGTGTCTGCAGTCCCCAGTAAATCAAGGTTCGAACACTTAATTTCGGTGGTCAAACGATGACACCTGTCGTGTTTACCCTATTTTCACTAATGTTCCAATGCCTGATATATTCAGAGGCTACTACGTAATATGTACCCTGACGATATGTTACTGTAAGTTTGCGAAACCAGCCACTTCTCGATATTCCGGGAATTTTAAAGATTCCATTATCGAAGCAGATGCGCTTAGTCACTAAGATACGTTGTAGTTGACTCGAAGTGAGTTATCCACGTTAGGCGAGGGACGTTATAAATAGGTTAGACGAAGCGCTCTAGAACAACTAAGATAGGTTACGTTAAGTGAGAAAAAGATCGATCAAAATCGGTTAAAAGGGATTAGCTATACCAAATCCTTAATATTCAGGGATTCCTTAAAATAATTTGTATTACTCTCGTGCTGTAGCAGATATACGTTAAAAATATGAGAGTGAAACCACGAATAAAAAAATTCCGTCTGCGGCAAGGAATGATAATTGCATAATTCGATACTGAAGTTACCGCTGGAAGTGAGCTAATTCAATAACAATTCACGGAAACAATTAGTAATATACCGCGGATAGTATTGTGCGTGCGTGTAAAGGAAGCTCCGTTAGTCACTAACGAACCAATCTCCTGGTGAACTGATAAGATAGTGGCGAGTGTGCGCAGTCCGTACGCGCGTACACTCACAGGATGAGTCTACCTGCTCTATCTTGGGCAACGAAAGTTCACGTGTAAATCCTGTTGAATTTGGACGTAACTTTGTACAACAGGCTGTTGTTTCAAGCTTTATGACCCGCCGTTCATTACTTTTTATGATCTAAAAGGTACATTGGATTGGTCATAGGCAGGACTGTATATTTTTTGTCTGTTACGGAGGTCACGCAGTAAATGCCCTTGAGTAAATACTGTTGAAGGTGAATGGAGCTTCCGTTATTTCAGGTCATTTTCTCAGTCATTCATTCGCCCTAGGAGGCGGTACGAGACCATCCAGAAGAACTCTATTTCGACGGCCGCGGATGGTAGATGGGCCAAACCACGGCCTTTTCTGAACTACTTTAAGAAGCCTTGGTTGGCTAACGCACAAGTGAGTCTCGTTAGCAAATCTGCATTTAACAAAATCTCATGAGCTTGCACAGAACTGACGCCGCTGTGTGTATGTTCTGGACTCTTACAACTATTCCTTGCCACAGAGACAGGATGAACCAAGAAAAGCTTAGCAGAGATTTTGAAAGTTATGGTGCTAGTAGCGACTCCTTGGGGACCGAATAGGCTGCGTGGACCTTCGAGGCATATGTATTCTTATCAGTGCCCATGCACTTCGTGTTATAATACATCCAGTTCATTACTTCCACGGACATCTATTATAGTTAACTGAGAAACACTGATGGCTCTGAAATTATGCACTGATAGTCAAAACTTTGTGCACACGAAAGTTGCGTGACTAAGTTCTCTTAACTCGGCGTGTGAATTTTTTNGTGTTTTAATACATCCAGTTCATTACTTCCACGGACATCTATTATAGTTAACTGAGAAACACTGATGGCTCTGAAATTATGCACTGATAGTCAAAACTTTGTGCACACGAAAGTTGCGTGACTAAGTTCTCTTAACTCAACGTGTGAATGTTTTGCTCTCTAATTTTGTACATGCATCTGTGTCCACCAAGAGCTTTATTGCCAAAAGCTTTATTATTTCACTGCTTTAGTTTACTAATACTGCATGTTTTTCTTGCTCTAGAAAATTCCGGAATATTTCTTTTTGCAGTTTCAGCTACATCGACGCTTCGACAGCATGCATACTGATTGCTTCGTTGTCTGAAGAAATTAATATACCTCTTTCTTTATCGAAAGCGACCAAAATAGACTTGATTTTTCTTACAAATTAAATTTTCATCACATATAACATTATTATTATTACCTCCGCAGCCCTTCTTTAATTGCTGCGTCTTGGCAAAAAGTGTACGATCCTTGAGTGATACCAATACTTTTCTATTATTAAATTATATTTTTGACTAATAGGAATGGCAGCTGTAGGTTGTTTTGACCTAATTAAACTCATGAGCGCATACTATCCATTTTGTCTGGACGGTACAGCGCTAGTCTTACGAGAATATAGGTTGACTACATGTATGCGTTAGTTAATGGAGCGCGCAGAGATGCTGGACGCTATCGATTGGTAAGAGCAGGAAGCAAAGAACGTAACATTCTTTGCTTCCTGGGTAAGGGCAAGTACACCCGGTAGTCGAAAGAATGCCTTTCCTCAGCTTAGCGTCCGAACTTTTCGCCGTACCCCCAGAAACACAGTTTTGGGGTTACTAAAGGCTGTGACACACGCTAGTTACATGAACGAGCTTTCGCAAGTACCTCTGTCGTTGGCACCGGAACTTCTCAGCTAACCATACGAACGTTTTCTTGAGCCCTCGTAACCACTTTGAGGTTACAAGAAAGTGTAAAAATGTGAGCAGTCATTTCAGTTTGCATCCTCAGTGGGCATAGGATGGGCCGCAGGCCCCAGAGTTAGGTTAGTTAGGCTCGCCCATCCTGTGTTATGGGGAGCTGCAACCCCAGTAGGATTGTACCTTAGCCAATAGCTAGGCCTTCGGGACGTCTGTCTCTCACGCCCACTTGGCTCCCTTCAGTTTTCATACCCCCATACTGATTATGCTTTGTTCCGTTCTTCCTCATCTTTCCTCACTTGCTGTTCCCATGCGTATTGGTCCACCTGCGTACGTGCAGGAGTTCCCCGTTTCTATTGACACACATGCCCCATCATTTTTTCTCTCTTGAATCACCATAGTTGTGTCTAGGGAGGTTTAAGCATGTAACATAATATCATATAATATTTCAGCTTACTCAGCAAGCACCGTTAGTTACATTTTCCGAACACCTTAAAGCTTGGAGGGCATTATAACTCAAAATTATTTGCAAGTGTAAGCGATTTTTTAAGAGACACATTAATGCATTCGGACGAGGAGATGACAAAACTTGTTCTTTTGATTAGTGTATGTTCAAGCATTAAAGTAAGTGTTGAGGTATTAGCAGTCAGTTTGGTTTGGTCAGCAGGTGCCCTAAGTTAAGTTTCGAACATCCCTTCTGAATCCTTCATTCTTAGTTGGAGGAAAAACTGAAAGTCAGCAATTTTTTGCAACCGTGTGTTATTTAAATGGATACATCAACGCATTGTGACGCAGAGGTGACAAAACTCGTTCTCCTGGCTAGCGTGTGTACCAGCCTTAAGGCGAAACAGAGTCGCGCTTCATCCGTCCTTGTTGGTGAACAATCCAACTCAGAGTCTGAAGTTGTCTTGAGGCCTTGTAAGCATAAGAGCATGGGCACACTATCGCAAAAACTGTTCCGTCACTGAACTTTTCGCTTCAGCCATTACGTTACCGTGATTATACAACTAATGGCGTTTGAACGTCACGCTAAAACTAGGCCTCAATGGAACTTTAAACTAACTCAGAAGTAGGAGGTATTCACAAAGATAAACCATTGCAGGTCGTTATAACGGACTGCTTCAAACTACTCGTACCTTACATATCCTTTTTAGTGGCATGCATAGCAATGTTCAAGCCGAAGCCTAGTGCACTGCAACGCAATCGGCTACAGAATTGCTTGGCCGTGCAAATTTTGCGTTCGTGTGCCCGCACAATGAGCCTAGCAAAAAATTACTTAAACATTAGCAGTCGCGTCAGCTGGTGTAGAAAGTTTACTAGTTAGTTTACTGACATCCCTGCACATTTAGAGTGAATTGAAACTTTGCTTCTTATGTTTCTGTAGTTTAATTAAGCGGAGACAGCAGCGCAATCGGTCGATGAGTTGAGAAAACAGCAGATTCTTTTGCCCAGGGTATAACAACAAGGACGACGTCATCAGTTGTTATTGTTATATTTACCCTGCATTTGCATAACTTGTGAGCCTGCCGCTGGAGAGCAAGTGCTCTAATATCTACCTCGAAAATGAAGTGAAAAGCAAAATCATTTATTTCTCGCCGCGACGCAGGAAACGCTTTAACAACAGAGAAGTAAAAAGTGCGAGAATGAATATATTCTCGAGTTCTATTGGGGAGTGTAAATACTTCAGTTGTGTTAATGAATCTCCATCGTTCCATACATTTCATCAATCTGGAATGTAAGATGAGTTGCCTCTGAGCATGGGTACAATACTTAAATCAAACTTTAGTAATAAGGATGATGGGTCACCTTCTACCAACTGCGCGTTTTCACAGTCGTCCTTCTCTACTGAGCACCAGGGTGAATAATTCAAATATATATATATATTAAATGAGGAAAATATATATCGTATCACGTGGCGTTTTTTGCATATTTTATGCCAGTTATTATTACTAACTTTTTTAGTAACAAGCTTTTATTTCGATTTATTA
>LQNS02015105.1:722588-738141 GCA_001587735.2 Parhyale hawaiensis | reverse complement strand
TCAGATTTTGGAGTTTATGCAAAGAAAATTATGGTTTCAGAGCCAATTTGAATTTTTGCTACCGTTGGCTCACTTGGCGGAGGTATGCGCTCTCAGAGTGCTCTAGTTATTTATGTGTTCCCTCCATGGCAACAAGCGCGCTTTATGCCTCGAGCTATTCAGATGCCTCGAGCTATTCAGCTCAAGCAGCAGGTTGTTCCAGTAATAATTCATCCAAGCAACGAAGTAGCAATTGTAATTATGTAATGTACAGTATATCGTGACGCTACCGTTGTACTGCAACGTATGAATCATCGGCAGTGACACGTTCGTACGTTTGTGTTGCAGTGCTGCAGAGGTCCACGCTGGCCATGCTTATGTTCGGGGGGCCTTTCCAGTAATTCTACATAGCACTGTAATGCGTCATTTGCATCACTTCATTTTGATTCAAGTAAGGAGCATCTTCCATATAATTCTAACAGTAAGTTAAACAGTAGTTTCATGTAAAGTATTTTATGTGTGTTTAGTTCCCAGAAAGTAATGATTTCTAATGAAGCATGGTAAGTATCTCTCTACCTAGTGTCTCATATCACTGCTGTATTTTATCTTAATTCAGTAAAGGCTTACAATAAACTAAAAATTGAGAGGCAAAGTTTTGCAAACGAGTAAATCAGCAACTCTGGTAAAGATTGCGATCAACTAATAGTGTGCTAAGCAGAAATTTCCTTCATGCTACAAAATGAAGTTTGTTTGTTTTGGTTGTTATACAAATATTGTTGTAAGTATTCCCAGTGGAGGAAGCTGAGGGATGAAGCCATTAGTAACTAGACCATTCTGAGGGCGCATACCTCCGCCGCGAAGCGAGGCAACGGTAACGAAAAATTTAAATTGGCTCTGAAGCCATAATTTCCTTTGTATAAACTCCAAAATCTAATCATTTGTGTCTTTTGATAGTAATAACAACTTCTGCAATTTTCTTGAGGATCCGTTGATAACTTTTTGAGTCATACTGCTAACAAACATTGTGACAAACATGAGTAAAACATACAAACGAACCAACCGATCTGCATCAAAATTTAATCATTTTATGTCTTTCAACATTATTAACAACTACTCTGCATTTCATAAAGATCCATTTATTATTTTTTTAATTATTGTGCTAACAAGCATAAAATTAGAAACCAGTGACAAACGAACGAAAGAACAAACAAACGGATCATTACAACAATTTGATCATTTACTCTTAGTTATATACCTAACAACTCATTTAAGTTTCATAAAAGTCCGTCCATAACTTTTTGAGTTGTGGCATTGAGAAAAATGAGGCAGACGAACAAACAAACAGATGGACATATCTTCACCAACAGTTAATCATTTGTTCCTCCGAACATTCCTATCAATCCCTGTAAATTTCGTCAAAATCCATTCATAATTTTTTGAGTCATCTTGATAACAGACAGAATATATATAACAAACAGACAGAAAGACAGACGAACCCGACGAAAACATAACCTCCTTTGCGGAGGAATGAATTCAGCCTGAAGCGTATACCTGATTAATGCAATGGGTGATAGAAAGGATTGTACAAGACGTAAACTAGAGCGCCCTCTGAGAGCGCATACCTCCGCCAAGCAAGGCAACAGTAACAAAAATTAATCATTTATATTTTTTAACATAACAAACAACTTCTGTAAATTTCATAAAGATACATTCCTAACTTTTTGAGTTCTTGTGCTTACAAGCCTAAAATCAAACATAGCGCCAAACGAACGAATAGATCATATCCAAAATTTGGTTATTTACTTCTCGTAATGTACCTAACAGCTCTTATAACTCTCATGTAAATCCGTCGTTTTCGAGTTATGGCCATAAGAAAAATTGGCAGACAGACAAACAAACATATAGATGTACAGATTTTCACCAAGAGTTAATCATCTGTTTCTGTAAACTAACAATCCCTACAAATTTCGTAAAGATCCGTCCACCACTTTTTAAGTAATGGTGGTGACAGACAAACAGAATAACATATAGAGAGGCAAACACGACAAAAACATAACCTCTTCGGCGGAGGTAATAAAATAATGTCTGTTTAGCCCTTCAGTCCATAGGAACTGTGCATGTATCACATTCACACAGGATATATTGTGCGCCCGCGCAACTGTTCACAACCCGAAGACGGCAATAGCTAATACATATCAGTGATGGAAATTATGCCTTACAAGATGGATGATTATATATCAGAGTGGTCACACTCAGCTAGTTCACTGAGTCTGTATGTGTCTCCTCTTGTAAGTCTCTGAATTTTGCCATTGCCCATGATAACCGCTCGAGGTAATAGTGATGGAATTCATTGTCGTACACGCGTCAGTTGTGCTGTAGGTGCGTTTCAGCAGCTTACCTGCACTCATGTTGATTAGGGGGTGGAACGGTTTCTGTTCTACTGGTCGTAATGTGATGTTTAAATTGATTTATGATATATTGCCTGAGCACATGCACTGGTAACTCAACACAAACTGAAACGGAACTGCGGTCCAGGCCATATTGACTCGCTCTAGCGTCCTTTCTACTGATAAGATAGCCGCTATCTTTCTTATCTGATAAGCTCAGTTTATAGCGAACACTAACACCTGAAACGAACAATGGCAGGCTGCTTCTGACCCTCTTACTTTGGTATTTCTGCTTACCCAAGCAACAAATCTGAAGAAATAACAATTTTTCTCACTTCCATTCTGATTTATTGGGGATGCTGAAATTAATAAATCACTGAAATCACTTACCATAGATCGCCTTTCATCCCTCTTTTGGGTCAACAAGGCTATAGCAATCGGACCTACCTATTCGGTACGTGAAGCACCGCATTAGAGCAACTGACTTTCAGTTTTAGCCTAATTTCTGCCCCATTTCCCATAGGATTGCAACATAAACCTTTTTCTTTACTTTTTCAAAATTTTTAGTCTCGATGGGTCTTTTGAGTTTAGTCCTGCCCACCGTAATAGGTCTTTTCAATATACTACTAGCCACCATGGTAAGCCTCTTCACCATAGTACTAGCCGTAACATTAGTGTCAATTTCCTAAAGTGCAGGTGACCACGATAGGCCAAATGGCTCTCTATTTTGCCTTTTCTTTTTATTGTTGAGTTCTCTCAAGTAAGTTCTCTAGATAGAACATTTACGTTTTTACCCTGTGAAATCCACACAGATTCAATCTGCTCGAAATTTTGGTTGAGGAAACATCTGGCTTTAAAAGTTAATTTCAACAGACGTTCTATATAGAAAGTATTCTGACTTGTCTTCAGTACGCCCGCGTATTGTGTCTGTGAGCGAGGGAAAACAACAATTTCAACTGTTCGGTCAAGTAATTCTACCATTCCTTCCTAACAATTATTTTTATAGCTCAAGTTTCATTTTAAATTCGTACTTCTTGCTCGCTCGTCTCTTTTGCGATACAGGTCTTAAAAAATTGTGCTTGGCCAGTATGACTAGTTTTTCCCATCGACGCTACTATGTGAAGTCATAAAGCGTATATTTATCACCCGCGAATGAAGTGAGAGAGGTGATAATGTCATTGAAGATTTAAGTAAATATATATATATATATATGTATGTCTGTCCACCCAAAAAGTGGTCGAAAGAGTTGAGCAATCTTGATAATTTTGCGTAGGGAGTTTGATGGGTTGCCCTAGATGTGACACATGAAAAAAAACTGGGCCTAGCTGGCCATAAAAAATAACGGCGATGAAATTTGCTCTCCACCCAAACTCCCCAAAACAGGTAGAAGGAATTGAGGTATGTTCATGATTTTTTTGCAGGGAGTGTAGTGAGTTGCCCTCGAGGGGACGCATGCCTAAAAACTATGATTAGCTGGCCATAAAAAAATGACAGCGGTGAAATTTACTCTCCACCCAAAACGGTAGAAGGAATGGAGTTACGTTCATGATTTTTTGCAGGGAGGCTGGCGGGCTGTCCTCGATGTGACCACACCAAAGAACTAGGATTCACCGGCCATCAAAAATGATAACGATGAAATTTGCTCGAACCGCGGGTGATGGTCTTACGCCACGTGGCGTTCTAGTTCTTCAGTGTTATTGTTTTTGTTTAAGTTCACAACCATTGTTATGGCTTTCGTAGCCGGTCGGTGCCCCACGGCAGTGTCAAGTGCTTGAGTAGCTTGAGCCTACGCATAGATTACATTCTCAGCATGTCGATGTGGGGTTCCCATGACAGTCTTCTATGTATTAACATCCCGAGGAATTTCACCTCTTCGCGATAGTTTATCCGTTGACCGTACATTGTAAGTTCTGGTGACGTTACAACTCTGGCACGCTTTATGTGGAGGGCGGAGGTTCTGGCAGCAGAGAAGGTAAAACCATGGTCGGTCGCCCAGTCACTGACGCGGTTGATGGCTCGCTGAAATCGTCGACGTAGAACCCCAGATGTTTTAAGGAGGAGTATCGCAGCAGGTCATCTACGTATAGTGGTGACCCATGCACGTATTGGGGAAGGTCTGCCATGGTGTCGTTTATAGCTAGTAGGAACAGGGTACAGCTAATGACGCTCCCTTGCGTAACCCCTTCATCCTGTATCATCTCAGGGGATAAGGCCCGCCCAACTATGACCCTGAAACTCCGCTCGCTCAAGAATTGTTCCATGTAATGGGCCATGTTACCTCTTATGCCTATTTTCTGCAGTTCTACGAGAATTCCGTGTAGCCAGCTTGTGTCGTATGCCTTCTTAAGATCGAAGAAGACACAGATGGTGTGCTCCTTAGGCGTCTTGTTCTCTGTGATGTAATTTTGTATACGCACGATGGCATCGGTGGTGCTACGGGACTGTCGAAAACCGTGTTGCACGTTGCAGAGAAGTTTGGTGTCTTCCAGATATTTCATCAGGCTGGTGTACACGATTTTCTCCATGATTTTTCCGGAGCAGCTGGTCAACGCATGAGACGGTAGTTATTTGGTTCCGTGGGAGGTTTATCTGGTTTTATGAAAGCTAGTACAGTCGCGAGGCGCCTCTGTTCCGGATAGTTGTGTGTCGTCCAAATTTTGTTGTGTATTGTTAGGAGTACTCGAACCGCTGAATGGTGCATGCGTTTCAGCATCTTGTACTGTATACCATCAGGGCCGGGACTTGTGTTTTTGCTTTGTGTAAGGGCGTTATAGACATCCAGTGCGGTGATTGGATCGTTGTACGGCAAGTTGCGATGGGTAGCAAAGTTCGCAAGTAGCTGTTCCAATACTCTCTTTCTCGCCTGAAAGGCGGGCGGGTGAGCCGCGCCACTACTGACCTCGTTAAAATGTCGAGCCAAGCGGTCGGCGACCCAGTCAGGTTCCACAATTACCACGCCATTCTCTTTTATACAAGGAAGGCCGTGGCGTGGCTCACCGGTCATCTTTTTATCGCGTTGCCAGACCTTGCTCATTGGAGTATTAACGTTTAGAGTAGTTGTATATTCCTTCCAAGAGGCTTTCCGGGCCTGGTGCAGGGTAAACTGTGCCTGTGCGCGGCAATATACTATTTTATTGGCCAGGCATCTATTTTGTTGGTAACGTCGGAGTAGTCTCTTTCTCTCCACACATACTCGCGTGCACTCGTTCCACCATGGAACTTTATGACTAGCGGTTCCACCCCTGGATATGGGAATAGCCCCTGCCGCAGCCCTCCCGTGAATTGATCCACCATCTGGTCGACGGGTAGGTGTTCATCTAACTCCTCCATCTGGCTCAAGACCTCGAAGGTAGCCCAATCAGCTCGCCGGAGGATATAACGTGGTGCTGCATCGTGATTTTGAAGGTCCGGGAAACTGGTGCTCACACAGTAGTGGTCGCTCCCGTGGGTATCCTCAGTCACAGTCCACTGGGCGTCAGGAAGGAGGTCAGGTGTGCAGAGGGTAAGGTCTATTGCGGAGGTAGTTCCTGTATGTATGTGTAGCTGGGTCTGTACTCCTGTATTCAGGAGGCACAAACCCGTAGTTCTGGGCAAAGCGCTCGACAACCAAGCTTCGCGTGTTGTTAGCATTATCACCTCATGTTGTGTGCTTTGCATTGAAGTCTCCCTGCAGTGGGGAAGGGTGCGTCAGCTGCGTAACTAGTCCAGTGATATCCGCTACGTGGATTTCTTGGTTCGGGGAAATATACAGATTGCAGACAGTGATGGCCGTGTTTCGTAATTTGATTTGCACGGCCATTGCTTGTAAGGGCGGGTTAAGTGGCACCCTCAGGCACAGAGACTCTGTTTTGGTGAGGATAGAGAGTCCCCTGTGTTCCCACACAGGATCAACGCGCATGGGAACAGCAAGTCGGGAAAGAAGAGTAAGAACAGATTGAAGAAAGATCAGTACGAGTTAAAGATGGGAAGGAAGCAAAGTGGGCACGAAAGACAGCCGTCCCGAAGGCCTAGCTAATGGCTAAGGTAACCTGCACAAACCCCCCCGGGGGCGCTACTCCTCATAACTTAGGATGGGAGCCACTTTGCTTCCTTCAGTTTTCATACTTCTACTGATGTTAGTTTCCTGTTCCTATCTTTCCTTAGTTGCTGTTCCCATGGCCGCTGATCCCGTGTGGGGGACGCCCTCGTGCATCGGTTTCACATTTCTATCGACATACCTACTGTATGTCCCTTAGTTCTTCCTTTGGGAGAACGCCTTCGTTGTAAAAACTGAGTGTTATATTAATAATAATTTGGAGTTCAGTGTCTCACAGTGGACAGCGAAAGTCCGGTGGTGGTCTCTCTCATCTCATCACGAGTTCCCAATGTAAGTTATCCCAATCTTCTCCCATTCTAGAAATATGATTGGACCAAGAACCTTACCAGCGTAAGAACCCAGTCTGTTAAAACACGGTTAGGAAAAATGTGCAAAGAAAACAGGAGATCTCTAAATAGCAGGTTTATTAAGAGCACCAGATTGAGAAGAAGAAGGAGCGCTGCGCTGACATAGAGCGGTTAACATGTACAATTTGATACACTGTAGCTGTTGGGTAACAGTGAGGGTCTCCCAGTACAGGCTTTTGAAATCTATCGTTTCGTGACTATGCGATACAAGTCTTCTCTGTTTTAAATAAAACTGAAAAATTTCGTACAACTAAGACTCATTTTCACTGTTACCTTCTCCGAATTCAATTGTGCGCGTAATTGTGATGTTCCACAGTATAAATTTTATTCAACCTGTTCCAGCTGACAATACAAACTTTTGTTGACCTTTATTACCTTTATTTTAATTAACTTTCAAATGGCTAAAATGTACTTAGTTTAAAAAAGAATGTATGATGAAGTAAAATTTCACTAAGGTGGTAGAAATAATGTAAAAAGTACCTCAAGTAGGAATTTTACGATGGTACGAAATCCGCATCACGAGGTTTGATTTGGTATTTAAAGTTAGAGAACAAATATAACACAAATAGCCAAGTGTAAATTGTAGGAAGAAAAGATAAGGTAGTAGTGCAATCATAGGATATAAATTTATCTAAATAAATGATATAACTTGAACAAAAACGCGAAAAATGCGATATAACAAAATCTTCTAATCGTGACAAGACGCTGATAAAACGTCGTCTAAGCAATGAAGTGCATAAAAATCATAAATGGCAGTAAAAAAATAAAAAGAGTCTGGTCTGGACAAGAGGCGTGTATTAGTGGTCGTAAGTTTCGCACACACTTATACAGCACGATATATCACACACAAAACATTCAAGATAGTTAAATGATTATACTGATAGTTCTCTCGCCGAAGCGTTCAAGATAGTTAAACAAAAATTCATTAACGAGAAAATTTTAATTTTAGAGGTGAAATCAGTTTCATTTCCGTACTTTACGTTCGTGTTTGATTCGTCCATTTGAATTTATTCTGATTAGGTTGGACTCGTTCTGCACTTCCGCCCTGAGCTTTGGCTTGAGGTTTAGGCGATAATCGGACACCGATTACGCTTGGGACTTGATGGTTCATTATTATAGCTCCACGCCTGAACCTCTATCCCGGAAAATAGATTATTATCATTATTATATTTCAGTTTAACCACCGTAGCCGCAACTCCGAAAAGTAGAGAATCCACAGTTTAGGACGGTCATGCCGGACAAGACAAAGCTAATCGAACTCAATTATCTGGATTAAGAGTGAATTGAGCTCGCCCAACATGTGGCTGGAACCAGCTAGTTTGGTGCGCTGGAACTGAAGAATTCACAGGTCGCCCATTTTCCAGCTGATGAGCGAGTGCGCTCCTGCGGGTAAACAGATACGCACGAGACAAGATATGGAGGATCGCACGTTGCGCAAGATGAGCTAATCACAACACACGTAACCAATAAAAAGACTTGCACTTTGGAAGCATAATCAGAAAATCCAATGATGCAAAGTTGGTTGTACGAAGGTACAACGAAAGACGCTACCAATGATGAATTGATTACTGCGGCCCTTCTCCAGCGGCAACGAATTAATCAAATATTTTCCTAACCTAAATCTTCCTTCCCATAGCGTTGGCTGCGACCCAAGGAGAGGGCAAACACAGGACATGCACCACGCCAAGTACGGTGATGAATGCAGGCAAAGCAACAGCGTCTACCAACACAACGAGGTGAAGTCGTGCGTGCATGAACGCTATTCGACCTCAATAGTTTGTTCGTTGTTCAGGGTTCCTAACATTTGAAGAAAATACAATTTCCTATTTCCATGATTTTTCCAGGAAGAACTTGCTAAATTCCAGGATGAAAACGGATTACAAATTTCAAGCCCAAACGAGGGGGAGCGCGTGTCCAAGGTAAGTGAGATGGTTTACTAGAGCAGCGATTCTAAGACGCATCGCGCCGAAGGTGAAATATTTTGTCTTAGCATATCTGGCGGAAGGTCGTGAGCGACGGCCAACTCGCATAACTGAGTTCTGTGTCTCTATTTTCTAAGCACGCGCATCTCCAGCCCTACGCGGCTCGGCCGAATAAATTCGCTCAGCCGTGCGGCGCCGGGCAAGAGACAAACTACGAAAAGATGAGAGAGGCGTCCGTGCTCACGGTCCCTTCCGTGGCCCTCCGCACGGGCGAAGGCAGGAGTCCCGCGGAATAAGTCTGCCACCTCCATCAGCGGCCCACTTCGCGGAGCAGAAGGGGAAATATAGAGAACCTGCCTTACCTAACAAACTTCCCCAGCAGGAACTGCGGCCAGCTGCAACATCCCCTGCGGAGAGGGCACTCGGGACAGCCCTTGGGTTTGTGAGGCTCATATACAGCATATGCAGGGAAAGAGCCCGCCAGAATATACCCCTGAGGACTCAAACCCAAACAAGAGACAGGAGTAATTACAATACTAAACTTAATCTCCTGAAAGGTGCACTTATATCACTTTCTTATAAATATATATATATAACGCTAAAGCATAAAATGGCTTCCTTTCCAACCCCTTAAAGCCATCCAATCTTCACCGTAGGGAAGGCCTAAATTTCAATCAAGTTTAGAAAAGATAGCTGGCGGCAGACTGACGACAGGCCCAAGAGCTTGTCTCTATGGATAATCAAATTTCATGACTTAAGAAATTTTGTTTCAAGTACCATGACTTTTCCATAATTTAAAGCACTATTTTCATTTTCCCTGATTTTCCAGTTATGGCTGGGAACACTGTTACTGTAACAAGCGTTAATAAAACTATTTTGTTGAACTACCGCATCCGAAAGTGGGATCCGGACAGTGATAGATTGGGCGGTCATCGCCGACACTTTCCACTTCAATACGACGTTTATTATTCAGAAGCGCCCAATTTCCTCGTGTTCTTGCAAGGGCAATTGGAACGCACCGCAACATTTGCTGGAATGCAAGTTGTAGTATCAGCTTGGGAACAGCAGCAAATATCACTAGAGTCAAACCAGCGCAAGGAGTCCGATGGGCGTGGCTAAGAAAGCAAAGCAACTTGGCCATATATCACTTAAGCGCGTGGTATAACTTGTCTCAATCGATAAAATTATATTTATATTCGAATATTCAAAGTGCATTAGTCAATAGATTAGATTTGGCACCGCTGCGTTCAGTTCAGCCCCGCCCGTAAAGGACCGCTTACGCTGGTTTGACAACAACGAAGTTCCGGATCTCTCTTCAAACTTCGAGCGAATAACAAATTAGGAAGCTGTGCGCTTTCCAGTGTAGCAATAGACATACGTAGCAACGCATCATCATTATTATATTAAGGGTTTTCCCGCCGTATCAGATACGACGACTTCATAACAGCGATCCAATTTCATGTAGTGTAGTTCAGAAATCGAATCGAGCTCAGATGAGTTCGATTAGAATAATCTCCGCCAGGTGCACCACTTCTGACAGGAAATAAGGTGCGAGCATCTCTAACCGTATACGGCTCAACCATGCGCCAAAAAGCAAGAAACGAAAAAAAAGAAGCCAGAAGAAAGAAACAAGAGTGCGGAGGATCCCTTTCGCGGCCCCCACACGGGAGCAGAAACGAGTTCTATGGGATGGGTCACTTACCCCCATTCGGCGGCCCACATCGCCGAACAGCAGGGGAAGTATAGAGAACCTACCCAACTAAACTAACCCCATCTGCTGGAACCGCTGCAACATCTCCTGTGGAAAACGCACTCGGATTAGCCCCTGCGTGAGTGATGCCCATATATATCCTGACAGGGGAAGGACCCGCGAGAAGACACCCCCGAGGGCACGAGCTCAACAATGCACTAGAAACCGCACGACACACAAAATAATAACAACAGAGGAGCTATTAGCGCTGTTGTAATGACTGCTTAATTAACTATACTAACTAATCTCACAAGAAGTTCCAAGTCCGAAGCAACGAGTAGCCCGTCACGGATGGGCGGCCCAGGACCCGTTTAACGAACTATTGAAATTAGTAATGTGGCACACTGGGTAACAACTCCAATCAATCGTTCTTGATCACAGACTGCCGTCTTCACACAGCAGCGAAAATGTCTACTAGAGCAACTTTCTAACTACGTATTACAGTAATCTACAACGAGAAAGACCACTTCGTTGACTTGAGTTCTGCGTTAATTATGAGAATGGACAACTGCATCTATAAGCTCAGCAAGATCAATTGTCAGTGACAAAATGCACTTAAGTCCAACTTAGTCAGAGCTTCTCACCAGAGGAGGAATTGTGCCGTACGCTGAAAAAGTGAGTGCATCACCAGGAGGAATATAGCAAATTGAAAAATTCATTTAGGTCAGACAGGGAACAGTAGAGGCCATTCCTTGTATACTGCAGCAGTCTAATTTGTTACCACGACTGCAACTCAAGTTATTCTGACAAGCCACCACACGCAGCCATGGCGCAACCTGGTCTCGCGGCACCGATCACGGAGCTCACCGTAATAATGCCAGGCTGTGCTAGTGCGCTACAAATTCTTCTTCTCGAAGGAATAACATCGCACAAAAACCCTCGTAGCGAAGCAACACCTGCAAGTTAATAACAAAGTTACCGCCCACACAAATCTGGAGTTTATCAATTAACATTGCATATCATACTATAGGCGCATTTACAATCACACTGTTATTGTCAGAAGCGAGTTTTTTTTTGAGTAGACAAATGAACACGACAGGGCAGTTCAGTCCTGCTGGAGAGTGAAAGAGCTAATAAGCCAGAGAGTGATGACATTTTCGACAAGGATACGGTGCGTAGAGAGTCAAGTCAGCTTCGCTCTACAGCACAAGTGGGACGGACCAATTCGCTAGGAACCCTAATAAAGCATTTCACTCATTGATAACAAGCGCTATGGATAAAAAAAAAAAAAATAATGGGAGCTATCATTATTCAACGTGTGCCAGTTCCACCACATACGACTGCCATATGCGTCAGATCCTCAGAATTGGGAAACTGCGCACGACGAGTGGATAGACTGGATATTTTTCTACGTCATAAGGGAATTTATAACTATCCTATATAATAGAATCCTCATTATCATGCTTAAGATTTCAATTAATTTTATGAAGCTGAGCCAAAGATTGTACGGGAGGAGGCAAGTAAGGAGGGCACCGCTGTTAGCGCAAAGTGCGACGCGCTCAACACGGCTGAAGAGCTAATTTATAGAGGACAAAAGCGGCACAACAATTCTAGGTAGACGGTAGCTGCCCCCAGTACTTCATTTTCTATATATGGTTACTACGTTACACTTCAACTTGGCTTTAGCAGACACATCTGAATTTCATTACCAGAACTGAAAAGGAATGAGGCGATACGTCATACCATTATTAGTTGGGAGGCGCTTAATGGTCAGTAAGTACGGCATTCTTGTAAACTTTGCTCTATTTTCCAAGGCGGACTTTACGAGGCTGAGGTACCGTACGAGCCAACTAAACGCTAGAGTGCAATTGACACGGCACACTTCTATAAAGCTTCCAAGATAAGCTTGATGTTGTGACAAGTTTGAGAGCTCACGAAATACGTTTTGAGACCAGTGAAAGTTCTATCGTAAATACGAGATAACGTACAAATATACAAGTATAACATGGGGAGTAAAAGATGTGTGAGCTGAAGCTAGAAAGTAAGATGAAAGTAAGCAATAAACGTGGAACTTTCACCTTTAATTAGCCTCAGGCGAACCGGTGTGTCGAGCCCACCTAAATGTCTCGCAGCTTTGGTGAACTTACGACGTCGAAGGCCAACATTCACGTCAATTACCTTATTATTTTACATGAGGCTAAGACGGTAAGGCAAGCTTAGGCACACACAGTAGGTACAATAATAGAGTTCCAAGTAAAGGTTAAAGTTCCTATAGCTCGGTTAATCGCACATATTAATTAAAGCAGTTGAACAACAGAGAGAAATGTCCGAGTTAGAACGTCAGCAGTGTGTCTATGGGTACAAGGCCGCAAAGTGGCAAAGGAAAATAATAATAAACCATACAAAGACAAGGTACTCGCAGCAGAGGCTAGCATTATCTTACACTAAAGAGAAGAGCCATTAAGTTGTCTTAACACGTCCCTAGCATCTACGCACGCATCGTTACTGATGTTAGTTGGACAGCGACCATAGGAGTAGCAGAGGAGCAATTTTGCAGTTGGCAGGCATATGGAGCAATACGAACAAATTATTGAACTGTGTTCAAGTTAACTTACCAGAGCCTGTTCCATTAAAAGAGAAGCATGCGTCTTTATTATTATTATATTGAGTAGTTTAAGTCTCCGTCTCCACAGCAACAGCGATCTAACAGAGGAAGAAGCAAAGGACACATAGTGTGACGATAGATACGTGGAACCCATGCACGAGGGTGTTCCTACACAGGATTAACGTGCATGGGAACAGCAAATCGGGTAAGAAAATTATGAACAGATTGAAGAAAAGACCTCTTGCGATAAAGAGCTATTTATGTAGCGACAGTGACCGAGAAACGTTCTATTAGGATAACCTCGGTGTAAGGTCAGAGCAGCGTTCTAAAACGAGCAGGAACTGGNTAACAGAGGAAGAAGCAAGGGACACATAGTGTGACGATAGATACGTGGAACCCATGCACGAGGGTGTTCCCACACAGGATCAACGCGCATGGGAACAGCAAGTCTGGTAAGAAGAGTAAGAACAGATTGAAGAAAGATCAGTAGGAGTAAAAGATGGGAAGGGAGCAAAGTGGGCACGAAAGACAGCCGTCCCGAAGGCCTAGCTAATGGCTAAGGTAACCTACACAAACCCCCTGGGGGCACTACTCCCCATAACATAGGATGGGCGAACCTGAAGTATACGTCTTTCAAACAACAGCGTATCCTGACATTTTGCACTCTTCAGAAGTGCATTCCCAAACATTGATCTTCTTAGGAATCGCACCTCAACTCCTTTGCACATATAACACATAATTGCGCAGGAGCAGAGAGTAACCTGTATTTCTGCTATTATTTAGCAATGATAACAGGCGCTTCAGAATCGCTTGCCCAACTCGCGCCGAGAACACACGATATCTGATCAACACAGGAGCGCCCCACCCAGGGATCCTAGCAGGTACTCCCACAGATTACACGGGTCCAATACGCACCGGCACGCAGCAGTATCTGGTACTATGAAGCAAGCTCTGGCAACCTTCATTGGCGACAATTTCGCCAGTAGCAGCACTACTTGGTGAGTCACAAAGTCCAAAAGGCAGGTTCTGCATGGGACGGGAGGGCAGCGGCCAGGGGTATCAGCTGCCCGCCAAGTAAGAAATATCGCTTGCTTGGATACTCGGAAGTGACAGACAATTCAAGCCACTGTCCACGAGAGCAGGTTTTGATTGCGGCACTAGAACCATAAGTTAAGTAACGCTCGACAAGATATGTACATAAAATACACGCAAACTTACAATAAATCAAAGAAGCATTACGGCCCTTAGATACTAACTACGTGTTGCAGTAATAATACTAGTGTGATGAATACATTTAAACTAGCGCACTCGAATACAAGGCGCCTTGAGCACACTTAAAAAATTTTCTCGACACACACAAAAAACAACTAAATTACAGCTGACGTAGAAATTGAAGAATCCAATATAGGAATAAGACGGCGGATAAAACAAGCACAAACAGCAATACACTTACGTGAACTCAATTGAGAGCTTGTTGGGGGTTGGATGCACGCACGACTGTCCCACAGGCAGCTAATAGCATTAATGTTCAGAGATCAAGAGGATTCAGGGCACATTTGGAGACGTAAGATGCCTGCATATACTGCAAGCGTTGAACTAGTAACACCCCAAAGCAATAAAGTTGGGCTACATCGCTTAAAGAGATCTCTTCCGTAAGGATGCAATAGGACAAAGAGCCCTTATAGCCAACCTGTACAGCCTCGAGTGGTATTAAGCCGTCATGATGAGCGATGCAGGGTATACAAGAAACAAAACGAGTCGTGCCAAATGCTTTGAATGGAGTACCGAAGTAGTTCAACGATCGGAGCGGTGGAGATACATCCAGCTAGGCAAATGAGTACTACATAATAATTCACGTCGTGTTTTTATTTATTTATTTATTTATTTACAACTATATTTATATCTTTCCTGTCACGCTCTATGGGAATAAGATAGGAGAAAATTCAGGTGCCAAAGACGGTATCTTGGATACGGGGGGTCGCACTTGGGCGCTCCAGCTGAGGGACCTCAGCTTGCCTGCATGATCGTGTCTAGACATGTTCATTGTTCTGAGTTGCTACGCGAGATGTCACTTACTTGCGCTTTATAATATACTGTATATCCAATTGTTTAGGCAGAATTCTGAATTCTAAATAAAGCAGCCTTCTGAACAGTAACAAGCACAGGAGACAGCGAGGGTTTTCCTGAGGTGCTAATTTTCTACCGTCATTATAATAACGGCCCAGGCCACTAGTAAACACATAATGCAGACCGATCGGGGCCATTTTTTTTTTCGCCTCTGCCTCAGCCAGCTTAGGTTATCCCCGGCCTTCGCAAAGTTCCAACGCAGGGCGGTCTCTGATCAGTGATGTAATACCGGTATTGCTATCCCTTTTCTAGAGTTTTTGCCGCAACGGATAGGGACACGAGACAAGGACGAGCTACGTAAGGGCCAGTGTAGGACAGAATGCGAGTGCTCCTAACATCCGAACTTGTGTACGTACACATAGGAAGTTGGTCCTAACATCCGAACTTGTGTACGTACACA
>LQNS02015105.1:707221-717405 GCA_001587735.2 Parhyale hawaiensis | reverse complement strand
AACCTCCGTAGCCGCAACTCAGGCGTTCCAACAGAGATGAGTGTGTAGTATATAAATACCACATAATTTGTCGCGTGGCCTACGTGCGCTACTACGGGCAGGAAACAAGGCGCAAAGCATAGTACGAGACACTACAGTGGTCGACCTCTTTCACGGCCTTCCACACGAGAGAGATGAGAGACGTCCCGCGGACTAGGTACGCTATCTCGATCGACAGCCCACCTCGCGGAACAGAAAAGGAAATAGAGAACCTACTTAACTTTACAAAACTAACCTCGTCGGCAGGAACTGCGGCCAGATGCTACATCCCCTGTGGAGAAGGCACTTGGGACCCTTGGGTGTCATCAGAAGCAAAGCAAGAATATGAAGAGGCACAATAGTTAAAAATAAAGTGTCGAAGGCGTAGCTAGAGGTACGGTAGTCAGTGTACAATAGTAGCAGCCATGCGTGCTGAACTTCAGCGGAATGCCAGGAACGCGCCCTGAGTCAGGCGAGCGATCTTTGTGGCGCCCGGTGCGCTGAGTCAGCAAATATGCTTAGTGAGCACAGCTACCGTGGGAAGCACTTGCCGTCCCCAGAACTGGGATGGTGGGAAGTCGTTGAACCTTCCATCTCATGGTGCCATAGTTTTGAACAACCCGTGCTGGACCGCAGACGTGTATACTTCTCTGGGGCCAGTTGGCCTTTATGTGCAGCAGTGCGTGTGGGTTTCCCAGGGGAGGGTGCGGTCACTATGACTTTACCTCTTGTGCCACAAGTTAGACCATATAACATCATGGAAGCCATTTGAAAGGCTTGGCGACCAGTACAGAGTTGCGAACTGAAAAACTCACCCGTGACAAGAAAATGCTGCTGAAGCCGAGCATCTCGGTCCTCGAGCTCGAGCTGCTTCGCTCTGATGCTGAGCTCCTGCTCCCACCGCGCCAGGCCCGTCTTCTCGTGCACCAGGCTGAACCATTCGCTCATGAGCTCCGACTCGTCGCCCGCGTCGCCGCCCTGCGGTGCGGCAACAGTGCCAGTGAGGGAGGTGCTATACCCCACAACACAGCATGGAAAACTAACAAAACTATGATTTTACGCAAGATAATATGAGACGCCATTGAACATATAAGGGAGCTTTCCAGAACTTACTTGATATTCTATTGCTGGTAGATCATCACAAGCAATGAAATGATGAGAATTAGGTGATTATTCGCTAGATTGACTAGTTTGAGTTTTCGTCTCCGCAACGAATGTGATCTAACAGAGGAAAAAGCGAGGGACACATAGTACGTCGGTAGAAAAGTAGAAGCCATGCTAACATGTACAGTGCACAGAATTGTAAATAGATATATTGGAAGTAATTACAGAGTAAAGGTGTACGCGAGTTCTGTTACGAGACTGTTTACAATAGTTTTCTCGTCATGTACTGATTCATGAAACTTGCTTTGCGCAAAAGTGTAACGCATAAAGTAAATATATTGTAGAATGAGAGTGCAGAGGCATGCAACAGCTGGTGCCCTCACCGGTTCTCCTCTAAGGCTGCGCTCCACCTGAGCTCCTCGCTGCTCCAGCTCGCGGGTCTTCACTTCGCACTCGTGCAGCTGCCGCTGGATCTCCTGAGCCTGCCGCAGTCTGCAAGGCAACACATACGAGGCTCTACAAGTTGCGCCGTTGATTCGCAGACGAAAATAAAAGGCAACTGAGGTGTGCAAAGTGACGGACCTTAAGGACTGCGAAGCACATCGAGGTTTTCACTCAATGAGCGGTTCAGAGTGTTCACGGAGTCGGAGGGGGGAGGTGTTCACAGCGACAGATACTAAAGACGGTGACGCCAAGGAGACAGGAGTAAGGGACGTGTAGTACGTCATGGAAAGAGCAACGAAAAAGAGCAGCAATAGTCGATACTGAAAAATTACAGCGCAAACTTTATCATGCAAAAGCAGCTTCCAAAGGAAGATACAAATATCTCACAGCAATAACCTCAAATGGAGAGTAGAGCTATAAAAGTCACCGGCATATTAGTGACTCGGTGAAAAAGAACCCTAAACGAGATGTATACAGTTTCTGTGATAGAAGGATCCACAATATGCAAGAGAGTATGGAACAAAACTAGCAAAAGCTAATTCCAGAACAACTCACCGCTGCAAGTATAAAGACAAGTTAGAATACGGAGGTAATGAGAGTCATTAAGTAGAGAGGACAAGGGACAAAAGGCTGACCCCGCAGCTCAGCCTCAGTGAGGAGCTACAGGGCAAGGAGCAAACAGCGATGCGGGGATGCAGAGTCGGAGAATTGTATGGGCACTGAAGTCGGCAACGGACTGGACCCAGAAACCATAGTTGTAGTCAGTAAATGTGGACCAATTTTGTAAAACGGTCCGAGTCGGACATAAACGAGGTCTAAGGAGTTAGAGTCAGAACCTGGCCGGACCCAGGAGAAGCAGACTCTTTAGTCGGATTCGGTCCGACTCCACAACCCTGTCTGGCATGCTCTATAATCTTCATATAGAGCGTAGGAAAAGCAAATACACAAAAGCTACCATTGTAACTCACCTTACAGATCAATGTCCAGCATGAGCAAAGGCGACAGGCGTAACGAACTATTTCTCTTGAGCGAAGAAGAGCCAAAGTAGACATCCCAATGAACAAGGCGATAGCTAGGCATAGCATTGCGGTGCAGAACATCATTTAGTTCAGTTTGAACAGAAGTGTCAGCATGAAAAGATAGCGCTACAATTCAGTATTGTTGATTAGCGTAGTGTTCTCGTGAGGCATCGCAACCTGCGAGGCCTGTGAATTGCAGCTGCTGGATCATTATGGCTTCGGCGTCAAGACAAGCTCCTCCCGTCTCGCCCCGCCCAACTCTCTATGTATGTTTGAACAGCGAATAGCATCTCACCTTGCGCATACTGTATTGTGCTAAGCAGATGGCGAGTTGCGATTTTTTCCGCGACTAGAGTAATTCTCTGTTGGCAACTAAATAAAAACTCCAGCTGGTGCACTGTCGCAACATATTTTAGCACTACTGCAGTGTGCAATTAAAGTTTCATTCGTTCTATCATTAAGTCCATCCAATGAGTTGAACACTACAGTGATGAAATAATAAAAAGCTCAGAAACTAACATATATATTTAAGGTATAAAAATACTACAGTAATGTACCTTCGACACTATTGGGGACAAAGTACAACACGCAAAACAATGTGAACATCTCAAACAAAACTAAACTCGTTCGCTCGTTAAGGAGCTCAGTGAGTTCAACAGGCGGTCATCAGGAAGAAACAAATAAGCCTAAAATCACAGTCACACTGACTATACGTCCATCGAAAAATCCCCACTGCAGTAGTCTAAATGGGTACAGCCAAACACACACCACCTAACAGCATCCGAACTTCTTCTGCAGGACGCGCAAGTCTATATGATACTTATTTAGTTCATTTCAGTTTACACGATAATTATTCTATTTTTTAGTTTAACCCTAACCAATCCACAGTCCTCGGCCAAAATTTCACCAACATTAGTAACAACAAAAACCTTCAAAAGATGTTGGATTAAACAATCTTGCTTTGATTTTAATGTGCAGAGTTCAATCTTGCTTTGATTTTAATGTGCAGAGTTCCCCCAACACAGCGAGCAGCATATGCTTCAAAACGAAGTATGTCGAGTTTCAGAACCACACCGCAGCCCAATGATAAAAACGACAGAAAAACCCGTCCCTCCTTTGCTTCTGTACCCCAAGAAAACAACGTCGTATCGGTATTACAGATTGAGCTTTATGTTTTCACAAGAATAACGGTCAAAGAGAAGAAGAAAAAAGAAGGGACATATAGAAATGATATACAGTACATACCCAACACGTTAATAACGTGGGACCCAAGCACGAGGGTGTGCTCACACAGCACAAACGAGTATGGGAAGCGCAAGCCGAGGAAGCACAGAAAAAAAAGCATGAGTATGAAAATGACAGAAAACAAAACGGGCACTAAAGAAAGACGTTCTGTTAAGTCCAACTCCCCATAGCAAAGGATGGGCGAACCTAATGACATGGTCTACCTATGCCTGCCCTAAACTCCTCAGGACAGAAGCTGTAGCAATTCAGGACACTTTACTTCCCCACGCACTGGCAGAGACATAACCAGGACCACTGCCCACTTCTATGGCGACCATTACGCCCGCTGCGGGAACCCCTCGTCCCGTAACAATCCACGTCAACAGGATCCAAAATATTAGCATTTCGGTCACAAGGATCTCTTAAGCTCCGATGACCTGGCATCGTGTCAGCCATTGACTTCACTCGGGGCGATCGCACAGCGTTGGAAAAGCTGCCTGTCAGAAGACGCTTATTTACCTCATTGCAGGTTGTTTGAATAGCTGAACTATAACGATCTGTAGCTCCTGACTTTGCCGCTCTTTCCAAATATGAGCCATAAACATTCTGGGGAACACATTCAAGTCCATGAAGATCCAAGCTCGATTCATTTTTTCTTGGACGAAGAGATAAGGCGTCAAAAGAAGACCGTAATTGTTCAAGCCGTACAAGTGTCTCAGCAGAAATTGGCAGGTTGTCTCCTTCTTCTATAGAAACTAGAGCACTACGCTCTCCAACTGACGGGTTGCCTATCGCGGGACATCTCTTCTGTGTAGAATTTCCATGCATAGGAAACAGACGGGTCCCGAGCAGAGGTTGCGCGCTGGGTGGTATATAGTCAACTGATTGCAAAGAGTCGGCAGCTTCTTTAGACTGTGACACTTCGCCCCTACTGCCCAGACAAAATGAAAGCAAAGTACAAATGAGTGACTGTAATCAATGTGCATATACGTTCATGTGCAAGACAAGTAATTAGTATGGAGATAGGACTGATAGGCCAAGCAAGACAGTGATCGAAGAGGCATTAGTATGAAATATTCAAATCGTGATTTTCGTTCTTTTCCTGCTTTAGGTCTAGTGTAGTAACCAGTTGTTAATAGTTTTGACAAGGTGCCATCAAACGGCAGGCAATGTCATTACTGACAGATTGCAGAGCTCGCTTAACACTCCGAAGTCGCAGGAAAGGAGCAAGAATTGAAGTACAGAAAATAGAGTCAACGAGAGCAAGCATATGAAGTGGATCATAACCCATAGAGGGTTTGTTATTATTACTCTTCGTTTCATCTCCGTAGCCGCAACAGAGGCGTTCCAACGGCGACAGACATGACAAGAAGTGGTACGGTGCACAGAGGCAATTCCAAAAGGATCGTAAACACGCCATCAGTCCACAGCAAGACACTATCATCACACTTGAATTTCAATTTCATCATCATGAAAACAGCAGCGTGATGTTGTTAAGAGAGACTTTCTTTGCCTAAGCAACCTCTGTTGGCCGGAGTGCAAAGTGAACATTTAAAAGGTGCTAAATGAGTAAGAATGGCGTATCATGAGACAAGACAGAAGCGTTAATGAGGAACTGCACAAAGAAATGCACAGGAAGCCTCAATAAAAAGAATTGAAAATACAAACCTGAAATAACATGGAAGGCTATGAGGAAACTAGGTGCAACAAATTACTGGCATGATTGTATAGAGTAGCATAGCCCACCGTCTCCACAACCAAGGTAATCGACCAAAAGAGGCATGCGAAATACAGTACGACGATAGAAAAGAGGAACCCACGCACGAAAGTGCTCCCACACAGGACTAACACCAATGAGAACAGCACGTCGGGAAAGATGAACAGAATAACTTATCAGTAGGACTAGGGAAGTGGGAAGAAGCAAAGTGAGCACAAAGGTAAGACGTCCCACAGGCCTTCAGGAGTCCAGTGCGACACCACAAGCCGCATAGAGTTTGGGCACAAAATTAAAGCGTTGACAATAAAATATTACGTCGTAGATGCATTGCACTCTAGTGCAAATATTCCTAGAAAGCATATGCGAGTTGAAAGAAAGGGCCGAGACATGCAGCGCCTCCACGCAAAACGAGGAAGCCATGAACAGAAGTTTGCTGAGCATGGGATTCTTAAGACGACACAACCCTAACACACCTTTAGGCTGCCCCACCAGTTGAGTGCGACTTTAGCTCTAGGACGGCCCAGAATACTGTTAGGGAAAGTCTCACCTCTTGAGTTCGGCTTCTCTAGAGACGCTGGCGGGGGGCACCTGAGGAGAGCGCGTCGTGGAGGAGCAGCTCAGGGACGACGGCTGGGCGCCAAAGGACGAACTCGATACCAGGTCCCCACGGCTCTCGTCGTCCGTTAAACTCTCCTCTGCAAATGCATTCAACAGTAGGTGACCTTCTACCGGGCAAGTCATCAGATACTTCTAGTAATTTAGATTATGCTACGCAGAAGTTAAATTTCTTTCGACCTATCTGTTAATTCTGTACGATGAACAGGAGTCGAATGGTTACTATCAAAATAGGGCTACCGATAAATAGGGTTACTCAGCCCAGCAGATGTCTGTAATTGTATAACACGGGCCGAGTCTCTGAACCGGCAGGTCCTGTGTAGAGCATCAGCAGCGGTCCAAATGTAACAAAGGACAAGCAAGACTTATTGGTATGCTCTCAATTCAAGAGTAGTGCAAAATTGTAGGCACCAGAACAATTATCGGTAAAGCATCTCAGCAGAACTTTGAGAGCTGCAGCTCATACCTACGTGATGCGCTTACGGCATGTTAACAAGTGCCAGGTGAATATTACTTGCAGTTTAGCAGCTAAATTATCCTCCTCCAAATGATGAATGCGCCGTATTGGCACACACTCGTAGCTTGGCACACACGTGTTTTCCTTTAATGGCTGTTGGAGTAGATATAAGCCCAAAACTTGGGAAATAAAACTTTGTTTTCAAGAAATTTCATTTATATATACAGTATTGTTATCATCTCCCCGATTGAACCACACAAGGTGTAATAATAGTGATTCACGGGCGAGTCAATGAGGAATTTAGTGGAACTGTTTACAACGTAGCAGGGAGATGACATAGGATGGAGGTATGCAGTTAAGTTCAAGGAGCAGAATGTTGGTCGTCGATATGCAGCGAATTGGGTTTACTAGAACATCTGGGGGTGTCAAGTCTACAAGAGCAACAAAAGACGAGCAGTCCAGTAATATATTGATCTCGAAAACCATTTTCTCAACATAATGAAAACACAATAAAGACGTTCGCGAGTCTCTATGGCTGCTGTGGTGGCAAAACTGAAGAAACTGACTTAGTACGTGAGCACAGGCAAAGATAGAGCAGAGTTTATACGGAGCACAACCACACAGCCCAATACAGTCAGGAATATGACGTCTTTCTCTACCTTTTGACAACAGAGAGCTTCTACATATGGTGAACACGATGATATAAAAATTGTACAAAATTTATTTCAACATTTTTAAGAGTAGAGGATGCATTGTTGATGCCGGACCTCCAGCTACGCTAGTCAACCAATGCACTCCGGAGCTGCTCCTGCAATGCAGGCTAAACAAAGAAGCTCAAAGCCGTAAGCAGCAAAAGCGAATATGTATGTGACAATAAGCAAAAACAATGAACAGGTGTAACGAATGCATACATGCAAGGCAAGGATGCAGCGACAATTATTGTTCTGCGTAGGAGGTATATATATATGGGAAATTGCTCACAGTAGAATGCTCATCTTTGACATAGTCACAACGGTGTTATTCATTTATCAAGCCATCAGTAATATGAATTAAATTTTATGGTTGGATCGATAATTGATTTTAGCATCGAAAGGCCAGACATATTTCGACCGTTTAAGGTGTTGCCACCCGTACAAATATATCCGTTACTCTTACACCTAAAGCTTGAATGTTGATGGGGGGGACTATGCACAGATGTTACAAAATAAACTATGAAAAATCGTTACAGGAAATCATCAATAACAATTCAATAGAATGACAGCCGCTTTAAAATGGGAAAAGACACAGGTAACGTAAAGAAATAGTAAACCTATGGGAGGAAGGAAAAGACCGGAACCAACAGCATGAAGATCCACCACATTAGTGACTGATATCATTGGTAAAGTTAAGAACGAGTCGAGATGCGAGACGAAGAGCTAACCAAAAGCTTCAACGGGATCTTCAACGCTGCAATGCTAAGTAAAGCAAAGTACTTATACTTCCAGTTGAAGCTAGGTTAAGAGTTTGAGATAGGGTAAAATATGAAAAGTATTATAGCAATTGGGAAGTAACCAGCATTTATTAGGGTACGTAGTTTAGAAATGAGTTGGAATTCTGCAGGTATTAGAGTAAGCTCACATTAGCAGGAGTTTCACATTAGCAAGAATTGCGAACTACACATCCATAGGCAGTTATTAACCCACGCTAATGAACAGACAAAGTACAAACTAGAATTTATTTGGAGAGAGTGCAAGATAAGATTTTGGAGCTATTCACAGGAGTTACAAGGTTATTGAGAAAGAAGGCTAGCAGCAGTAGCTACAGGTTTGGGTAAGCAAGCCTTCGATGCATCATCAGTCTATCAACATTGCTGACCCTATGATACATGTCAAAGGGCCAACAATAATGTCATATAATTTCTAGCATTAAGGTAAAAAAATGTGCTGAAGCAAGCCAGCGTTCAGCGCAGCAGCAGCTAAGGGTCGATGCAAGAGCACTCACACGCCCTGAGCAGGAAGCAGTGGAGGTTAATGGCAGCAAGCAGAGAGCAAGAGGCGGCCGTTACCAGTTCGCAGATGACACCGGCTATCTCTAGCAAACTCATTGGCTTATGGTAGAGTGTGTTAGCGCTCAAGAGCAGCACGCGTCATAACAGACAGAATTAATACCTTCAATAAGTGTTGACGACAGGGCGGGCTGACCTACAACACTTGGAGATCGCGACCCTGCGTTGTATGAAACCTCGTTAATTGCAGCACTTCGTCCATATGATGCGAATTCGAGCCTACACAGTCTTTTAATACAAAAAAAATACGACCTTGGTATGGGTCATCCGACAAGGACTATTAGCAACACACTCAGTTAATACTAGAGAAAGATATGAACTTGTAACACTGTTATTCAACAATGTTTCATCACTATACATTTAAATGAAGCTACAAATGACCTTGCAACTGTATCCAACACGATAAGGATATGTTCTTGTCTTTCAATTACCTAATGAAAAACATATAAACTACAGCGTTATTTGATATCTACTTTCATCGGCTAACTCAAGAACAAAGCGAAAGAACCTTGTCGAGTCGAACCAAGACTGCGCTTTTCGTAGATTATTGTAAATGTGAAGTGCAGATACCGCTGGGCGCTGGAGGTTCAGGATGAATGGTTAGAGACGCAGTTCCTGCGCTCCACACTCACTAACAACCGAGCAATGAAGCAGGTTTGAAACTGTGAAGCTATGAACGCAGCCTGACGGCTAACGATACAGACAGTGGAGCTAAAACAAAAGTGTTTACGAATGTGCTATTTACCTACGAGACCTCATCAAAGAGAGCAAAATGAACGGCGAGTGGAGGTGTGGCTCGGCACACAGGCTCCTGCAGCAGCTCAGTTACCAGGAGCGAAATGAAAAGCTCAAATTCTGCTGAGCGCGGCTTGATCCCGCACGGGGCAATTCGCTCAAGTCATTTATGTAAGAAACAGATATGAAAAGTAATGGCCGACCGCTGGTCACTGGGGGCTGCAGCAGATAATTCTGCGAGGTAGGGGAGAGCAGCAACATCAAATTGCACTGGGCACTAGCACCATAAGGTCTGCTCGCGGGGGGGGGGTGGTTGTTGCACGAGAATGGCGCTTTATGGTACACTTCGCGACAGCACTGCACTCGTGCTGTCAAAATTAGTGTGACGTCACATAAATTCAGGACACACATTCCAGACAGATTAAATCACATGAATAAGCTTCGTGTCTCGGCGGCTCGAATGGGGGGGATAACATATTGTATGCAGCTCAACACTATTACGAGAGGACACTCTCAGGACAATAGTCAAAATATACTGCCGTGCTAAATTGCCCTAGTTTGTCAGACTGAAGCGACCCACTCGCGTTTAGTAGGCCGCAGTAGACACGGACACAGCGTTCCCCTAGCAGGCTCACAGATACACTCACCTGATGCGTGGGGCGGCGTGGTGAGGGCGAGGGAAGGGTGCAGCCCCTGTTTGGCAACTGTACCACCACCAGTACTGCCACTGCCACTAGTGGGCAGGGAGGGCGGGCTGGTGCTATGGTGGGCAGGGGAGGTGGGCAGGGAGAACGCCAGTCTGGAGTC
>LQNS02015105.1:689187-702768 GCA_001587735.2 Parhyale hawaiensis | reverse complement strand
AATCGTACACTGCCGTAACAATCGTACATTGCCGTAACAATCGTACACTGCCGTAACGATCGTACACTGCAGTAACGATCGTACACTGCCGTAACAATCGTACACTGCCGTAACAATCGTACACTGCCGTAACTAACAATCGTACACTGCCGTAACAATCGTACACTGCCGTAACTAACAATCGTACACTGCCGTAACAATCGTACACTGCCGTAACAATCGTACACTGCCGTAACTAACAATCGTACACTGCCGTAACAATCGTACACTGCCGTAACTAACAATCGTACACTGGTTAAAACGAGCACTCTTGGATGCAGCCGGTGAAAGCTTGGCCAGAGCTGCTCACACATTTCTTCAGCATCGTACAGTTAAGAAGTAACGGTAAATTTGCTGTTTAGGACCTTCATACATTTTCGATAGTTAGAAGTCATATATAGGTAGGAGAACCCAGCACAAGATTATGTTCGAGACATTTGACTTTAAAGTTCCCATTGTGTTTCTATGGGAAAAATAACCGGCGACGTCGGCAAACAAACCCAACCTATTTTCCTATAGAAAATCAATATCATGTACCATACCATAAATAGCTTTCATACAGTGGATGAAAAGAATATCATTAAAACTAACTAGAGCACTCAGAGAGTACAAACCTCCACCAAGGCAATGTCAACAAAAATTCAAATTTGTCCTGAAACTAAGATTTCCTTTTTATTATCACCAAAATTTAGTATTTGTGCCTCTTGAGATAATTACAGCTTCTGTGATTTTCTTGAAGATCTGTCCGTAATTTTTGAGTTAGGTTCAGACAAATATTAGTCAAAAACTTCAATGGACAAACCGATCATCACAAAAATTTGGTCATTTGTATTTTTTAACATTTCTAACAATTCCCAGAAATTTCAGGAATATCCATTCTTTAACTTTTTGAGTTATGTTACTGACAAACAAACCGACAAATACCTCAACACAAAAATTTAATAATTTGTTCCTAGTAACGATCCAACAAGTCTTTCATATTTCATTAATAACCATCCTTAATTTTTCGAGCGCTGCAATCAAGAAAATGAGAGGCAGACAAACAAAAACACGAACGGATCTTCACCAAATGTTAATCGCCTGTGTTTTTTAAGATACCAAAAATCCCTGTAAATTTTGTAAAAATTCGTTTATAACTTGAGTTATCTTGGTGACAGACAGACAAAATTCGACAAAAAATATAACCACCTTGGCAAAGATAAATAAAAAGCCACGATAAAGTTCATTTTTATAGTCACGTGCAGTAGAACAGAAGTGAGGATAGCTAGGCAACAGTAGATTAGATTAGATAGGCGGCAGTAGACGAACCAACAGGCCATCGTGCGTTATTACATAGAGGGTTTCCCCGATGTATAAGTTACGACGAAGACTACCGAATATAAACACCGATCCAATATCGTATACTATAGCTTAGACGTAGAGTCGAACTTAGATAAATTCTAGCACAATAATCTTGGCCAAGTGCGCCATGTCCAACAGGAAATGAGGCGCGAGCAAAGGAAAATGAAAAGAGAGAATAGAAACATCCGTGCAGACGGTCCCTTCCGTGGGCCCCTACACGGGAGCAGATAGGAGTCCCACGGAAAAGGTCGCTTAGCACCATTTGGCAGCCCACCTCGCGGAACAAAAGGAGTAGTATAGAGAACCTGTCAAACTTTACAAAACTAACCTTGCCAGCAGAAACTGCGACCAGCTGCAATCTTGCGGAAATGGCACTCAGGTTTGCCCCTGGGTGAGTGATGCCCCTATATATCCTGGCAAGGAAAGGACCAACCAAAATATAGCTACCTCTGAAGACTTGGTACCGCGTGTGTGACTACAATGTCTCTCCGGGGGTCAGTTAAGGTTGTGTCTTGCAGGTTTCGGCTTAGAGCAGGTCATGGTCTCGTCATATATATATATCGAATTGGCCTGATAACGGTTCACTCCCACAACGAGCTCTTTCTCATAGGAAGGCCAGGACTGGTTCTGCTAGCATTCCAAAGGGCAAACTATGAAATGTAAGTAATTTTGTTTGTAAGCAGAACCAGTCCTGGCCTTTAACTAACCTTATGAGCAAAAGCTCATTGTTTAGTTAGCTGTTTTGGGGGCTAGCTGGGTATGGGCAAGCTTCCTCGTACTAGGGTGGTGGTGGCAGCATAAAAATTTTTGACGTTTATCTGTCGAGAGGTGGGCATGCGTTCCAATGTAGACTTCTTTTCCTTCAAAATGAGACCAAACGTGAGAAAATCTATGGTGTTTTCAATACTTTTTTCGCTATTTGAAGTTGACAGCCGTTAGACGTACCAGATTTTGTGGTACCTCTATCGAGACGCCGGCCACTCAACACGCCAGATAGGAATATTGTTGGCCATCTATTAGGCCGTATCGAAATATATATATGAAGGAGTTATGGTGCGGGTTGTGGGTTTACGCGGAGATTCTAGTTCTCTGTAGTCAGACAGATGTCCAGTCGATATGTAAGTGCTTATGACGGTGAGCGTAGGTTTAGGTTAGATACACAAATAACATAAGTGCTAATGACGATAAGCAAAGAAGCTGCTAACCTTCGTGTCTTTGGTCTTAGGAAGTCTGAGTTTAGCCAGCTTGTCTCTGACTGCAGTGGCAGGACTTTTGGGCACGGTGAGGGCTGGCGAGTAGCTGCTCGAATTTGGTGAGGGACTGTCACCTCCACCTCCTGATGCTCTCCTGTCGTCGGGGCTGCTACTGCTGCCGCCAGATTTGAACATTCCTAAGAGGGCACAATACGACAAAAGTGAGCATCTGAACATTTCATGTGAAAATTGTATATAAATGTAAACATACAAATTAAACCTGTACATCTGCACTGCGGCAGCCGGGACCGAGCTTACTTTTTACTTTAGAGAAAATTCCCAAAAGCAAAAGTAGTAAAACGAAAGTGAGGCTGGCTAGGGAACCGAGTGATTTATGACGCACTTGATCGCTACTAAGCAGAAACACCGCCTAAATTGTATCACAGTTCTGATCATCGACGGCAGGGGATTAAGTAAAAACTGCGCCCAGGTTTGAATCTCCGAGAAGGAATAGCATGTCACACTGCATTGCAAAGCCGTTTCATTGACCCGTTTCGTGGTTCACTTTGAATATAAACTGTAGTAACAATGAAGCCATGGTTATTATTGCAATAGAGTTTATGCCATCTTCAGAGACACGATAGCGCAGCCAAACTTAAGAGTACAGAGCAGTTTTGGGCCGATGTAGTGCGACGGGCACAACTCCCAATATTAAGTGGACTTTGGCATTGTGAACTAGGGTTATTTTCTATTATATTAATTGTTTAGGCTTCCATAGACACAACTATGGAGATTGAAGAGAGGAAAAGGAAGGGACATGCAGTAGTGGAGCCCATGCGCGAGGGTGGATCATAGACGCTTGGGAATAGCACGTAAAGAAAGAAGAGGAAGATTACAACAAAGTATCCGTATGAATTTATATAGGACTATGAAAACGGAAGGAAGCAAAGTTGGCACGAAAAGTAGACGGCCTGAAGGCCTAGCTAATGGCTAAGGCGATCCACAAGCTCCCTCCGAGGTCGCTGCTCCCCATAACATAGGACGGGCTAATCCAACTAACCTGACCCAATGGCCTAGCCTATGCCCTCTGAAGGGTGCTACTGTGCTCGCGGTAACAGGCCTGCAGCAAAGTACATCAGTACGCGAGCGAGCCCACCCTTACATACACTAAGCAGTGAGCTTCGAACCGAGATTGCCTGAGATGCAGGCACACACTACACTACCGCCAAGGCAGCACCGTTTTGGCTCAGCTACAGCATGCTGCAGAAAGAGGTAAAGGCATGATGGCATCAACACAGAGAGGTAAAGCCCGGGGCCAATAAATATCACCTTGACTGGAAACAAAGGATCACCTATTGGCGGTAGCTGCACTCACCAGCGAAGACTTGGATAAGACTGCGCCGTCGTTCTCTATCTTTGGACTTGGGCTTGCGTTCGGATGGTGGCTTGGTGTGCTGCTTGGCGGCAGCTTTGGAGGCAGAGATCTGGGATGGCGTCAGTGGAGGAGGACTGGAAGAGAAAGTGGCTGAAGTAGACGCCACAGGGAGGGGTGAGGTTGTCATAGGCGTAGAGGTGGATAGAGGAGGTGTCACTACTGTAGAAGTGGGCGATGTAGACACAAAGAAGGAGGACGCAGCGCGGTGGTCACTATCTGTAGTGTAAGGCACCGAGGCGGAAGGCCGTGAGTCTCCGTAAGGTCTGTGGGGACCAGGCGGCTCTGAAGGTAATGTAGGGATAGTCTCAATAGGCGGGACATGAGGCACAGGTTCACGATGGACATCCACACCGTCATCGATGTTGACGACAGTCGCGACTGCAACCTTTGGTCTCAGAAAAACCTGCATAGATTCCAGTTCCAACATAGATGGTCTCCTGGAAGGTCGTCGATCGAAACTATCTACATTTTCCTGTGAAGTCATAGTTGTATTGTCAGTATCAGGACCGGCGAATGTTTTCTTTTCCTTTTTATCTCGGAATTCCTTAAGCTTTTCCATTACTTTCTCTTCGCGATTTTCTCGCTTGTGCTTCGCTTCAGCGTCGCGCGCCCGTTGTTCGGCCAGCAGCTTTCTCACACGTTCCTCCTTAGCTCTGTCACTAAGGGCGGCGAGGTCATCGATACTTTCGGAAGACGCAACGCTTTTGCCTGAATTCCTTCTACCCGAGGCTCGGAGAGCAGATGACGCACCTTCCGGGGCAATGCACTCGTCATCACAAACAGGACGTTGTAACCTGCTCATGACGGCCGAAGAGACGTGCGGTGGACTCAGGCCAAGGTCGGCATCTGACTTTTTCTTCGCCAAGTCCCTAGCTTTGTCGCGAGCCTGACTCCGCTCCAGATCGAGACCTGAGATGACAGCACTGACTGGCGTGACGGAGGCGGTCGCACCCGACGGCTGTCGAGGTGTAGACGGTACAGCGTCAGCAGTGCTGGCATCAGGAGGAGCTCCGTCTACAGCCGGAGCGAATGGAACTGGTGAGAGCTTGGAGGTGTTCTGGAACTGCTCCGGGTGAGTGAGAGGCGTGGCGGGTAAGTTACCCAAAGACAAGGTTTTACTTTCCCTCGTTATAGAGCCAACAGTATTGGATCTATTTCTAAGCCTAGCCTCTACAGGTGAATACTGTGAAAAGTTAGGAGTATACCGTTGACTAGATTCTAGTAAGACACTTCCGCTTAAACTGCCAGTAGATTTATTTATGTCCTGTATTGTGTTTGAGCCAGTAGCCGATACTAAACTGGGGACATTCGAGCTGCTCTTTCTCATCAAGTCCACAGTGGTGCTCGATGGAGATCCTTTGCTGTCATCAAGCAGGTCTTCTTTCGAATTTAGGGGAGAAAGAGTAGATCGAGAACCTCTTCTGTTTGTTTTCTCGGGAGTTTTCCTAGATATTCGCGAGAGGACGAGCTGTTGCACAACGTCACCGTCTTTTTTCTTGGCATTCAATGCATTTTTATCGCGCTTCTTCAAGGCAGGGCCATTCTCTTGTAACGGTGTTGATGTTGGTGAAGAGACCTTACCAGAATCATCAGGAGAAGCAGTGCTCTGAACCGTTGAACTTCCAACAGCTTTTTGATTTTCGGTACCAGAAGAGAGCGGGGATTTTAAATTGTCGGCCGTTGATGATATTCGATTGTCTTTCCTTATATCTAACGTATCACGGGCATAAGAAAGTGGAGAAATGTGGTCCTTAAAGCGAGGAATATAACCTTCGTAGCGCTTAGGAGCGGTGGTGGTATTGCTCCCACCACTACCCGCGCTCTTCTCGTCGGGCGTTTTGCTCGAAAAGATTGAGAGCTTCACTCGATCTGGCGATGTCGTCAGCGTAGGAGAAGTCAAAGTGTCACTTTTGTAAGTGATGTTCTTGACCAGCTCAGGAGAAGATAAGGACACTTCTTTGCTGCTGCCGTAACTTAATTTGCCGTTCTGGTTTGACGAACTTGCAGTAGCAGAACTGCTCGACTTGAACGCGTGTTGGGTATTGGAGACGCTGGAAGCACTACTTGAAAAATTTGAAGTTGGAGGTGTCTCATCTGACGGTGAGCTATTCGAGCTACCTTCTTTGGCGGGAGGTGATGGGGCAATGGTCCTTGGGTCTGCTACAAGGTGATCATTTTCAAGTAGCGCTTTTGGGCTGATACTTATTGGCGCTTGATCCTGTCTGTTCGGAGACAGAGGCGCGACTAAAGCACCTTTGGTGACAGCTTCAGGTGCGCTGACGGCTCTTGAAATCGAAGAAGCAAGTGTCTGCGAGGAATCTGGAATTTCTCCAGCAACCGCAGTGTCAACCATCGATGGTAAATTAGGAGGTGTGTCGGCCAACGAAATGTCAGATTCGGAATCAATCGTTCGATTGCAAACTTTCTCGTTGCTTGTAGACAAATTGCAGCTCGAGCGACTCTTGTGAGAGGCATCGCGACTCTCCTCCAACAGATCCATCCCGCCAGAGGACACTGGTGAGAGGACATCATCGACTGCTGGTGATGGCTCANTAGTTCGATTGCAAACTTTCTCGTTGCTTGTAGACAAATTGCAGCTCGAGCGACTCTTGTGAGAGGCATCGCGACTCTCCTCCAACAGATCCATCCCGCCAGAGGACACTGGTGAGAGGACATCCTCGACTGCTGGTGATGGCTCAAGAGCAACACTAAGACGTTCAGCCTCACTGACCTCTTCTCCATTTATGTCCATGAAATCAATGGCCTCAATATCGGTGAGCACATTACGCTTTGTCCCAACCGAGGGCTGCTGAATATCTTCTTCTAAAACAGGAGGAGGCACTGCAGGCACAGCAGGATAGCATTCAGACTTCTCTGCCGACAGAGACCTGGCTGCTGAGGCAGTCGAATCTAACTCGCCCAGGCTCTCCATGGACGCAACACGAGGAACTGAAGAGGTCAGGCGGCCGCTCACGCCATACTCCCCAAGATTACCAACTGCTTCTACAACTGGCGACTCTTCCGACTCTGACGCAGGAACTTTTGGGCTCTCTTGTGACGGTGACGGAGGTTCGGATGCTGGATAATTCGCTTGAAGAGCAACATTTTGTGCAGCTGAGGGCTTGTGGCCTTCAACATGCACCGTGCCTAGGGAAGGTTCAACATCAGCAGAGGGCGCAGCAGACTTAGACGATGTGCTGGCAAGGCTATCTTTGTTTCTTAAAAGATCGGAAGAAGGGCCCTCTAAGGCAGCAGTAAGACTGAGAAAACTAGCAGGTTCGTCTTCAGCATCTTTAGCAAGTATATCAAACAAATCATCAACATCACTCGGCAAAGACTTGACGCTGTGGGAGCTGCTATCCGCTAGTAGCTCGGGTACAGTAGAAGGCGCGCGTCCCACGAGCCCTTCGTTTATTGTCTCCACGACATCATTGGTGTTGGACAATATCGACCCGAGCTCTTCACCCTCCGGCTGACATAGCTCATTGTTGTCTCCTTCTTCTTTCACAAAGAGAACAGCATTCATGGCATCAGCAGGCTGCCCAGATGCAGGAACTTCTTTTGGTACTTCACCAAAGTCCAAGGCACTATCACCCACAACTGGGACAGTGGAACCGTCAGAGAGTGAGACTCTGTCAGCCATGTCCTTGTAGTCGTTTTCAGACTGCTGAGCTGTCGGGCTTGAGCGAGTTTTGGAATGAGAAACAAGAGCTTCTCCAGTAGGCGAGAGAGGCGACAGCACAAGAGGGCTTGACTTTGTATTGGATGAGTTAATGTACGCTTGCATGGCGGGGGACGGTTCTGGTGCTGGGTGCAGCATCTTTTGTGTCTCGGAAATTTTTTCCATAAAACTCTTGAATTTGTTGCCAAGATCAGCAGTGGACACAGATTTCTTAGGTAAGGAGCCACCCTGTCCCAACAGATACTGTCGCCTCAGCAGCAAGTTTCTCTCCGACGACAGCGCTTCGTTGGACTCTGTTCTCTGGAGCCCCAGCCTGGCCCGCAGCTGCTGCACGGGGTTCACTGAGGGCACCACAGTTGAAGAAGTTAAATCGGAGAGGCTTGTGAGACTTGCGCTTTTCTCTCCACTGTTCCCTTCAGCTGCAACTCGATCCAAGGGCTTTAGAGACAGTTTGTTGCCCCCGCTACCGGCAGCAATACCACCACGCGGGCCACTCTTAGTCACCGCTTCGTCTTCGCCTATGACGATCGTGGGAATTTCATGGGAGCGGCCACGACCCTTTGGCTCATCATCACCAAATTCAGAGTCGGTGTCTATTTGGGTGTCACTCTCCACTGAATCATCGCTGGCAATCTACAAACAAAGATGAGGCGAATTAGTGACGCGGTCTTAATTACGAGTAAAGGAACCTGAAGGAGTAGTGCATATCTAAGAAACTACAGCACCTAAAAAATAATATCACTGAAAGACTGTTATACAGATCTCTCAATGAAGCTTTCATGAACGACGTCGACTGTATATACAGGCTGTTGTGTAGCTAATGAAAATCGTTTTATTTTGCGTTTTTCTATACTTGGTTAAAATATGAGCATCGAATTACACAACACCCTGTATTGCAAAAAAAAAAAAACGCAAACAGCGCAACCTTTCGTCTGAATGAAGAAATAGCGGAGAGTTAATAATAAAAAGCTGATAGTTAGCCTATATCTGTAGAGAGTTGCTGCAGCTTAATTTAGGCTCTCCTTTGAAGCATACCACCAACTCTACCATGGGACCCATGAAGTTTCATACGACAATCGTTGTATTCAGACGCGCCAAGTGTCAACAATAAGGACGTCTGCAACAATGCTCTTGGATGAAACAGAAGTTTGGTTGGACATGTTAGGATTTCGATTCCGACACAAGCAGGTCATAGCTCTAACCTGCTCCTAAAATCCTACAGTTTGTTACCAAACGTTTGTATAAGTTAACGGTCTCATAATTATCTTACATGCTGGTAACGGTTTCATCATTAGCTTACATGCTGCATAGCTCATCTTCGAAAGGCTCGAATTTTGAGAGTTCTGTTAGGTTAATCTCACTATGTGGTTTTCAATACTGGTATCATACAAAAAACCTCAAGCATTTCTTCAATCATTATGATTATATTCCTAGTTTAGGCCTCCTTCCCCACAGAGTATGTACCCTGTGATCCAAAGAGAGAAGAAAAAAGAAGGGATAAATAGAATGTCAACAGAAACGTAGAAGCCACGCACGAATCCACGCGCGTTGGAACAGCAAGATGGGAAAGAAGAGGAAGGACAGAATAAAGCATCATCAGGAGTATGAAGATGGAAGGAATCAAAGTGAGCATAAAAGAAAGACGTCTAGAAGGCCAAGTTAATGGCTAAGGTACGGTAACCTACACAATCATCCTGGGAGCCCAGCTCCCCATAACATAGGATGGGCGAACATAAATAACCTAACTCTACGGCCCTTCTTCCTATGCCCCTCACAGTGGGAGAGCCAGGAAAGAAGAGAACGAATATACCTAAAACTGATGAGATAAGTAGTGTGGAAACAAGGACAGGGGGCGTATAGGAAATATATTCCGAAGACAACATATGTAGAATAGGTAAACTTACTAGCCGACCATAATGGTGATAAAAGGGTCATTTCCTCAATAAAATTTACAAGAATCCCCCAAAGAAGTAGCTTTTACGTCAACTCAGAAGCTCCCATAAAGCGCAAAGAACCGAGACACACACGCTTCAGTTGAGCAGATACTTACCTCAGTATCAGAAGCAGTGTCTGAAGTGTCACAGTGCTTAGGGGGCGCAGCGTGTCTTATCTCCTGCTTGCGTCGCTCACGCTCCAGCTGCAGCTCCTCTCCGTCTTCGTCATCCTCCTCCAACCCACCCTCGCCTTCCGTCGCCGTGTGGCTTTCATCCCCTGCCATGGGCAAAACATGCACATCATCAAGAATAAAATACGTATAGAACATCAATGATAAATATGCAATGATAAAACAAGTGGCACAGCTGAACGTGTAACATCCTATTACAGATCACCTGGGACCTTGGCCCCCTTCACTGCAGTTCCACAGATATCAGCGAGTATATGCAAGTAATATTTTGAAAGCAACCGCTCAGACACCAAACAAACGAAGACACTCACCCTCAGCACCATATTCTCCGCTGTACTCGTCCGTGTCCAAGTCGGACTCCGAGTCGTGCTGGTCGCCCTTGCCAGAGCTGTAGCGATTCTGCCAGGAGGCAGACTGCCATTGCCGGGAGGCTGTAGTCTTCTTCTCACTACATCAAAATTATTATTATTATTATTATCACCATCATAAATACATAAGTTTAGTTTCCCCCAAATTTGATCAATCTTAGATGACAGGACAATCTGTTGGCCCAGAAGCCACAAGATGAAAAAACAACAGAAACGTCCTTCGGCCTGCTAATTTATCAAATAAAATCAGGATAACTCATCTAGATGCTAGTGGCAAAGGTTGTATTAGTATGTTCAATTACTGCAGAAAGAAATATACTTTGACAATATAGGGGAGAATGGATTGCTATGCGAGATGTTCAAGTTGTTGCAAGTTTCTTTTCTTTTGTTCTCAACTTCGGCAAAGGAAAATATAGGACTAAGTGGTTGGGATTTCAGTCTGTTTGCTACATTTTCGAAACTAATGAAATGTCTATAATAATCGGGTTTGAATATAGGCAGGCAAAGATCCACACCAGTCCAAACAACAAAATTTTAGGCGTGGTTGGAGGGTTACATGAGAATAATTGAATATGACGTTATCCGGGTTACAAGAAGTTAAGTTAGAAGATGCGCCTAATTTATTTAGCTTTCTGCTGTGGACAGTTTCCATTGTGTCAATAAGTTTCCTGTTGTTGCGATTAACAAAATAAATTAAACTGAGACAGTCAAGAAATGAGAAAGAAGTTTTGATTTGCAATAAATAATAGTTTGCTGAGTTTTCATGCTTTGTAATACTACTCTGCTGGGTTTGAAGTTCAAGGTTAAGGAGCTTGGACTGCCATGATTTGTACAGTTAGCTGTTCTGGAGTGATTGTCTAGACTATACAAGCGGAAATGGAGAAATTGGGACTGACTTGGTATGCTTTGCAACAGTGTAGAAATTTGAGGTCTAATTTGGATTTTTCATGCTTCCTAGAGAACTTTTCGTATTTCCTACATACAGATTGAAATTCTGTG
Organism: Parhyale hawaiensis; assembly: GCA_001587735.2. Classification (NCBI taxonomy): domain Eukaryota; kingdom Metazoa; phylum Arthropoda; class Malacostraca; order Amphipoda; family Hyalidae; genus Parhyale; species Parhyale hawaiensis. The sequence goes on along the minus strand of LQNS02015105.1, from coordinate 691,586 downwards.
CCGTCCATACCTATTGAATATTGCGGTGGATATTGGTGTGTTTGCTGGGAATCTAATCTTTAAAAGGAAGAGGTAAATTAAGCCTAAGATGAACATTGTTTTGGTAAGCAGCGGTGTGATAATTGAAGGACACAGTGGCAAATGGGAATAAAGGGGAGGGTTGTTTGGAGTATGGTCAACAAATTATGAATCATCGACCACACCCCAGAACAACCGGGACTAATAAACGTCGATAAAATCAAATATTAAACTAAGGCTAATTTCATGAAATGAGTATCAGTGTTGACGAATTTACCAAGACTTGACATTTCAGGAATTTAATTCCCATCATCAGAAATTGTTAACTAAAAACAACAAAGGATGCCTAAAAAGAATTTTATTTTATATGGACTAAATTAGGACATGTGCTAACAGGGTGGGACCTAAAAGGCGACAGACCATAGTGCGATATGGGGGTCCTTATATAAGCGTCGGATGGTAAGGAAGCGGAGGAAAACGGGCAAGTACAGTCGGAGGAAAAAGAGTCAGTCCTGGATCGTGGCGAGTGGTATGGCTGTAGTCATTATATTGAGGCTAGGTTTTGTTTTATGGATATATAGTGATTCTAGAGTTGTAAGTTCTATTGGATTAGAAAAGGCTAAGATAGAGAAATCTTTCCTGCTAATGGGATGGTTGTTTTGTTCTGCATGAAGACAGGGAGCTGAATGTGTAGGTTTTGCAAGTGGCAAACCTGTTCTGCTCGATATACCTAGATGTTGGTCAACGCTGGCTTTGAAATATTGTCCAATACTGCCGATGTAGAGAGCTGAGCAGCTCTTGCAAGAAAAAACGTATACAACACTGGACAGAAGATTTGTGGTAGGCTTGTCTTTGAATTTAAAAGAGGATCCTATGGTAAATAAGTTTTTGTAATAGAACCTGAAGTCTATGTGCGGGAAGGCTTCAGAGAGGAAAGTTTTTAGGGAGCTGACTTTAATGGCTGTGGTCTTACTGTAGTATGGAAAGGAGTGGAAAAGTCTAATTTACGAACGGTAGGTTTAGTTATACCGGGATCGAATAGTTTGTCAAGCAATAGTTTGCAGTAGCAATCTAGAAGGTGGTGTGGGTAGCCGTTATATTTGTAAAAGGTTCGGAGGTAATCTATTTCGTTCGAAAATGCTAGGTACGAGGATGATAAATGATATGCCCTAAACAGTAAAGTTTTTATAGCACGACGGCTGAAGAAGCTGGTTCCCAGGCCTGAGAATGTCTGCTTCCTGTAGACTCTAGTGGTTAGGTTTGAGTCCTTTGGGACTAGGGTATCTAAAAATGCAATAGAATCGGTTGATTGGTTTTCGGCGGTGAACTTTCTGCTGGGATGCTTACTATTTAAATATTGTAGAAATAAGCCAAAATCAGCTGGGTCTTTGGAGATAAGGAACGTGTCACCTACATAGCATTAATAATGGATGGGTTTGAAGCAATGCGGGCAGTCGTTGAGCCATCTGATTCGGGACGGCATAAAAATATATTGGCTAGGGTCGGCCATTCTCCCCTATATTTTCAAAGACCGATTTGTCTTTTTTATCAAATCTTAGCAAAGGAAACATACTTTCTTCAACATTAAATACAATGAAGCTCAAAATGAGAACTTTTCTATAGCATTTGCAAACTAGAGAGCATTCTGAGAGCGCATACCTCTGCCAAGCAAGGCAACGGTAATGAAAAATTCAAATTTGTTCTGAAGCCATGATATTCCTTGTCCTGTTCTGAATGAAATACCTAGATGCCAAGACATTCTGACTTACATTTGGTTCCGTGTCTCTCCTATATAGGCAGCAGAACACTCTGCATTAATACCTATAAACAACAGAAGAAGTAAGTGAGAGAGGCAGTTTGTCTTTGAATTTGAAAAATGAACAGATTGTTAAGCTAGGTTTTAATATTATACGAACCTGAATATGCGGATAAAACCTTTTAGAAGTGACGTAATTTAGGTTGATAGCTTTCATATCCTAAAAAAGGCAAACTGAGATACAAGATTTTGTGTGAAATAGTGGGTTTGGATGGTCTACTGTTGTAAATTTTCTTGAGAATCCTGCAGAACACATTCTGAATTAATTTAGATGGGAAGCAATTTTGTATGAAGAATTTTGTGAGCGGTTGAAGTTCTAAATTGAAATGAGATAACCAATACATGTAGCTATCTAATCATTTGCGCTTGCCAATAGTATTAGGAGTTTCTGTAATTTTCTTGAAGAACCATTCATAACTTTTTGAGTTACGCTGCAAAGAAACATAATGATGAACATAAGTCAAACACACAAACGGACCAACCAATCATCACCAAAATGTAATCATTTTTACAGTAGCGTCCAAAACTAAGGGACAAATTTTCAAAACGGCATAACTTTGTTTCT
>LQNS02015105.1:663642-688186 GCA_001587735.2 Parhyale hawaiensis | reverse complement strand
GTCATGTAGTCGACGATGTGCAGCTGTAATCGAAAGCAAGGGACTATTTACCAAATATTGATTGTTCACCACCATTTTGCTAAATATTTCTAGCAAAATATTGAGTTAAATGCATTTTTTTTCTTATTTGTCCCTTAGTTTTGGACGTTATAAATTTCAAGAGAAAAGCTTTTCGTTCATAACTTTTTTATTATCCTTCATACATGTCTGAAATTTCAAGACAATTATCAACATCTTACTGGATAATAGTGTGGAAAGGAAGAAGTACCAGGCATGGTTAGAAAAAAGTTATGCCGTTCTGAAAATTTGTGCCTTATTTTTGGACCGCACTGTATCTTTCAGCATTACTAATAAGTCCAGTCCTGTAAATTGCATAGAGGCATAGATCCATCCATAACTTTTCAAGTTATCCTGCTAAAAAGCATAAAATCAAACACTGCGACAGCCAAACGAAGGAACAAACAGATCATCACAAAAATTTGGTCATTTACTTTTGAGTTATGGTAGTAAGATAATATAGGCAGACAAACAGATACAGTAGATGGATTTTCACCAAAAGTGAATCATCTGTTGCAGTTAATATGCCTAACAATCCCTGTAAATTTCGTAAAGATCCATTCGTACCGTAGCTTTTCGAGCAATTTTGGTGACAGACAGAAAGACAGCCCGACATACATGACAAAGACATAACCTCCTTGACGCAGGTAACAATATACGTAAGTGTGTGTAAGTTAGCTGCAGTTCATATTGCCTTAAAGGCTTAAAGAAACTGCAAAATTGATACTTCTTACATAATGATTCAGGTCTGTGTGTGTCAAATCATAAGTTCCCACATTTGCTCAACACATACATAGGAGGGTTACCTCCACATTACCATGCATGTTCCAGGACAACGTTACCTTTTCAGAAGCCTTGGGGGCTCGTGCACTGCATGAGGTTCATCCTCAGGGGCACTCTCGCTCCCTCCATCGCTGCAACAGACATTTTTTTTTACAGTATGTTACCTCTCATTATATGTATACAATTTTTTTTTTGCCTATTTTTCAAAATAAGTGTCAAACATTTAAAATGTTAATAGTAAGTTAGTGCACATGTATGTTGTAACTATAAAAACAATTATAAAAAAATAAAGAGGAACCATTTCCCACGTTTTCGCAACATTTGCTCATCGCTCGGGGTTCTGCTGTAACGCCAGATTATGCAACATCACTCTCTAGTCAACATGGGCGAGAAAGCGGTCTAAATAGTGAAGAAAAGATCAAAGTGACCTCGTTATTGGCTTCTGGTAAGACAACACTCGAAGTTTCCAAGGAATTACAGCGTGATCACCGAACATCTAAGGCTTGTGCAATTGAAGGTAAAGTCAACCAGAAAACTCCGGATAGAGCCTCTACAAGGGAATTGACTGCTCGGGTTATGCGACATTTGAAGGTATCTATGGCTAGAAAACAACTTTCTACAAGTAAGGCGATATTTGAAGACGCAGCAGCCCCAATACTAAGCAGAAAGACAAGATGCGAGGTTGTGCAGGAGCTACAAAAAGTGGAAAAGGTATTTAAGCGACCACTTATAACAAAAACTTTTAAAGAAAATAGGGTCAAATGGGCTGAAGAGAACATGAAAACTGGTTTCTCGAATGTCATATTTACTGACGAATGCAGAGCCACTCTTGATGGTCCAGATGGATGGGCGTCTGGATGACCGACCATAACAGATACGGCCTAGGCATCAAAAAGGTGGTGGAGGTGTGATGTTTTGGGCCAGGATAGTAGGTGACACCCTTATTGGTCTATTTGAAGTGGCAGGAGTTAAACTGAATGCAGAAAGGTACTGCCAGTTTCTTGAAGCCAACTTGATTCCATGGCTTGATGAATGCAGATCCAAATTGGTGTTTCAGCGCAATAACGCCCCCTTACATCGAGCACGGTACGCTGCTAACTGGTTTGCAGATAGAGGATATAAATCAAAAAGGATTATGACCTAGCCAGCAAATAAGCCTCGATTTAATCCCATTGAGAACCTCTGGGCAATGATCAAAAGGAAGGTCTACGAAGGTGGTCGGCAGTTTTCGAGCAAAGAAAGCCTGTGGAATGCAATTAAAACAGCTGCAGATTCTATTCTCCCACCTGAAATATCAAACCTGACAAAGTCTGTTGATAATTGCCTTATAAAAATCATGAAAAATGGAGGTTGCCACATTCAAAATTAACTTATGTTTACCACTACTGAACACTCATTGCAGTGTTTATTGAATTGTTTTGGTTATAATTTCTTGGTTTTTGGATGTTTAATAAAAACATTCCCGTTCACTTGTATTATTTCCTCTTTATGATGGAGGACCCATCCAGACGCCCATCCATCTGGACCATCAAGAGTGGCTCTGCATTCGTCAGTAAATATGATTTGGGAGAAATCAGTTTTCATGTTCTCTTCAGCCCATTTGACTCTATTTTCTTCATGAGTTTTAGTTAAAAGTGGTCGTTTAATTGCCTTTTTCACTTTCTCTAGCTTCTGCAGAAGCTCACATCTTGTCTTTCTGCTTAGTATTGGGGCTCCAGCGTCTTCAAATATCGCCTTACTTGCAGAAAGTTGTTTTATAGCCATATAAACCTTCAAATGTTGCATATCCCGAGCAGTCAATTTCCTCGTAGAGACTATATCAGGAGTTTTCCTGTTGACTCTACCTTCAATAGCATAGGCCTTAATTGTTCGGTGATCACGCTGTAATTCTTTGGAAACTTCGAGTGTTGTCTTACCAGAAGCCAATAACGAGGTAACTTTGATCTTTTCTTCACTATTTAGACCGCTTTTCTTGCCCATGTTGACTTGAGAGTGATGTTGCATAATCTGGCGTAACAGCAGAACCCCGAGCGATGAGCACATGTTGCGAAAACGTGGGAAATGGTTCCGCTTTATTTTTCTATAATTGTTTTTATAGTTACAACATACATGTGCACTAACTTACTATTAACATTTTAAGTGTTTGACACTTATCTTTAAAAATAAGTAAAAAAAATTGTAATTGCATGATCAAAGGTAACATACTGTACAACAAATTCATACATTTTGAATTCATACATATTGATGACTTTCAAAATCCTAGATTCTTAGTGCACTATCAACTTCTGCTCTTAGATGTGAAAGTAAAGAATGCAAAAAATCCTCAAACGGCTGAAAAAAAAAAAAAAAACAGAAGAGACACTCTTGTGGGGGTCACTTCCACTGTAGCAAATACGGGTCCTGTAAGAGAGGCCAATTATGAAAACAGCAGTCTGATGTAGCTACAGGAAAGAAGAGGAAGCAAATAAGGGCTATTCAGCTGTATAAACTAACCGCGAACAGCAGGAATTACTTGCAGGTGTAAACACCAACACGGCAAGGCATTAAGTTACCCGTGGATAACTTTTGGATAATCCTGTAGTGTTCTTATGGACAACACAGGCACTCAGCAGGGGCTCACCTATCACAGAAGTCGTCGCTGTCGTTGCTCGTGTCATCAAGTTCGTTGGCGGATGCACCAAAGTTGCGGTCAGTCCACTCCTCCTCCGAGAGGTAGTCCTCTTCATCGCTGCCCTGCTCCACCAGAGAGTTCTCGAACTCCACCCTCTCAGGTGTGGTGCCTCGGTCCTCCATGTCGGCACGGACCGCGTCACTCACCTTGCCTACTAGGGGGGGCCGGGGGCTAGAGCGCGCTGGGGGAGCGGGGCTCGCTCCTCCCTTCTCTCGTCCACGGGCCACAGACTCGCCTGCCTTGGTGCGACCACCGCGACCTGGCGCCTCTCCTGTCGCCTGTACATGGCCACCCTTACACCAAGTGTCTTGCATTACACACTACGGCAATTGGGATTATAATACAAATTTGCAGTGGAGTAAAGTGTAACAATTTATACAGTCGTCTGTAGTATTACACTTAGAATAGAGTGACTGGTGCCACATAGTGTGGGTAAATGAAACAGCAACATGAGCTCGACACTATAGCAATATGGCAGAAAATCTCCTGACTTGAAGGGCATAGTGAAATGGCAGAGCTGCTGCCCAGTACCTTTGTAGCAGATGTATTAGGCAACAATGACAAAGATATGGAAAAAAACATGGTGAATATACATATTTACTGTTGCATTAAAGAATAAATGATGCTTCTATAGATTACGTCCAACAAAAGTCAGGATTTTTCAGCATTTCCCCGTACATACACAAGCCACCGGGTGTCATCTAATGTGCATATTTTTAGGCAATAGTTTTGTAAGCATTAATAGTAAAATAACACATGTAAATTCAGTAAATGTCAGTAAAGTCCCAGCAGATTCTAGCATTCTTTTTAATTAGTGAGAGTTATACGTCAGTAGCTAATGTTGAGCGGTTTAGAAGTCAAGAAGGACTGGTTTTACTACAGTCAATCATTACACGTTACAAATAGGTTAGTAATTATTCAGTAGCGTCCAAAGTCCACTACAGACCCAAGAGGGACCAATACTGAGCACGGTGCCAGTGCATGAGTGCTAAAGAGTCAATGTCCAGCAAAGCGTGGTATAGCTACGCTCACTGCAGCGCGTGGCGGTCATGCGGAACATCATGCCAGTCTCTGCACCTCAACATGCCAAGCGTGTTAATCCTATCAAAATTTCAATACCCATATGACACGAAATCATGATAAACAGATAGCTACAATCAATAAGATGAAACAAAATGCCTTTATCAAAATTGTAACTTTACAAGTTTGACATGCTGATAAGTGTGAAAAATGTTTATGAAATTAAAATTTTACTGCAGAAAAAATGAGGGTTATTACATGAAAATATACATTAGACTTAGTGTGATCTTTAAAAGAGCCAGTTAAGGTGCAACAAGACACAAGAAGCAAGCAAACTGAAAGCAGGCAAAAAACACTGCATAGATGGTGATAAAATTGATGCAATCAACAGGACATAATAAGAAATATTTAGCCACAAGAAATAAAGAAAACATTTCATACAATTACTATCATATTATTTTGAAGCGATAAAGCCTCTGTCTCTGCAGCAAGGGATATCTAACAGAGGAAATAAGGGACATATAGCACGTCAACAGAAATACAGACTCCATACACGAAAGTGTTCCCACACACGATCAATCCGCATGGGAACAAGTCCACAAAAGGGGGTGAAGAGAATAATGTATCATTGGAATGAGTATGAGAGTGGAAGCACAGATCATTTACTACAGATAGTTCTGTCAAGCAATAGAGCCTGCAGCACATGCAGCAGGCCGAGTGGCGTCACACAAAAATGTATCAGCCAATAGCGTCACTCTTTTTGCAGCGGGGCGTCCTGGGTAATGCCAAGACAAGGACATCCTAGGTAATTTACAAAATGGCGTCGTGTGTGCGAGAGGATAAGTGTGTGTCGCGATTGTTTATTGCATAAATGTTGGTAAAATTGTTCAATTGCAGTGCTTTTCATGTGTGTATCACATTCTACTTTATAACTTGTTGTAATGCAAAGTTTTACACATTTAACGACACCTGACACAATAACTGTGCTACAGGAGTGAGTCCGTCAAACGATGGATTAGCTAGTATCTCAGCTTCTTCAGTTATATAGCAGGTAGCTATATAATTTAGCTCATTTAGGTACAAATAGGTAGGTCCCTAATAAGCCGTGAGCTTGTCACCAAGTAAGTCAGAAAGAGAAGCGTTTCCAAAGTATTGACAGCGTGCTACGGCATGGGTCAGAGAGTCCAGCAGTATATGCTCAACAGTGAGTGGCACAAGGCAGTCTAAACAATATGGCGGGTTATCACCATGCATCAGGTAGCTAAATTTCTCTCAGTTTTGCTGGGATGTTACACCGATCTGCTGACTTCCACTGCCAAGCGGTCGCTCAATTGACAAATCATCTATTTCAGGTCATACGTCGGTAAAAGTGAAGAAGTTGGAGACAACTGGTCAGCTGCATCTTCACGCTCATTATTAGTAGCTAATGCCAGAGTGACTGGGTATCCAGCACAGGGTAACTCTGCGAGGGAGTTGCCAAACACCAGATTAAATATCTATCACGAGTGAGTTATTAAAACTCTTCTCAATGGAGCTAATACTGCTAATTGAGGTAGTTCTTGTGGTAAAATTTGGTACAGGAAAGGATTTCAAGGCTCCATTGGCAACTCGAATACCAAAATGTAGAATTGTGTTGAGGCGTTTAGAGTGGCAGGAGATGCAGATGTACCCGTAGTCCTCTATACTGATTTCAATATAGTTGTGAGCAAACTTCACGTGAAGCCGACGCATGCCTTTCTCTCGTGTGCGTGCTGGAGACTGGCCAAACGGAGAAAAGAGTCAACACTNGAATTGTGTTGAGGCACTCAAAGTGGCAGGAGATGCAGATGTACCCGTAGTCCTCTATACTGATTTCAATATAGTTGTGAGCAAACTTCACGTGAAGCCGACGCATGCCTTTCTCTCGTGTGCGTGCTGGAGACTGGCCGAACGGAGAAAAGATAAGAGTCAACACTTTAACTTAAAGGACACAAGTCTATCGTCTGCAGTGGGCTTTCGAGATTCAAGTAGGATTTCGAGATTTTTCTTCATTTCTACGATGCATCTGCATCAAGTAGCTACTGGCTCAACTTTAACAGAATGCACAAACATACATTCACTACAAGATGCAACTTTCGGGCTAAGCCCTAGAAGCCCAAATACATCGTCATCACTAACTGAGATCAAGAGTTAAAACTATCTCATGGCAGAACAACTGAAAGGCAGAAACAGGTAAAACACCGCAAATTTCAGTAGTTTAAGTACGAACTGGACTATGTATTGCAGCCTCCAAATTCAAACACTGCACACAAGTATCTTAGTTTGTTGTACCTTCGCTGTAGCTGTAATGCAGGGCCATATTGCAGAACACTGTGCAGTGGCCAACATTGGCAGCTACACTGTGTATGTCAAGCTGTCAATTGGCTTGCTAGTCCACCAAGTTTTCAAACCTTTACTACGACAGCTGCAGTCAGGGTCGCAGAGTCCACTACACCAAGTATAAGTCGGACTTCTTGGACTCAAAACCTCTGACGCTTCCACTCATAACAAAACAGGCCCGTTTTCACGAACTTCGACTACAGAGACAATTGAGTATTCGGCCCCGACTCCTGGACCCTACAAATGACCCGACTCTGACCGACTCGGGCTCTGCAACCCTAGTGCTATGGCAAATAATATTGTCAGAACATAGTGCGTCGGCCTGGAATACTCGCTAAATGGTATATAGCCTTAATGGAAGTGCTCCACAGGGCACAGCGGTGCCTCACGCACAGAAAGCGTAAATGTAGGCATTGCCAGTGACGCAGGACACTAAATATATATGTGGCTACCCACAATGTTGCAGTCGATGGTCTGCCTTTTAGCAAGTATCTATACTTTTTGTGACATTGATGGTGCTTGTAGCTTGCACAAAATAGCTTCCATGAACAAACCTAGGAAGGTACCAAAAATTATATGCCACAAACATAATTTAGCTTCAGCACAGACACGCCATTAGGTAGTACAGTATCTTTGCACAGAGCTGTAGCAACAGCCATTCTCATTGAACTCTTTGTAGGGCGGCTAAGTGTTCCGGTAGGAACATAATTGAAAAAGTCATTGATTCTCTCTGCAAGCTAAAAGGTTACTGTGGGATCTAGTCATGTCATTATAGTATAGATACTGATGTCTCAGAGAAAGTATTACAAAACTGGTCAATGTACAGAAGTTAGAATATACAGTGAGATACAACAAAGAGGCTCAGTGACTTATTAAGGAGACAAGCACATATTGCAACTTAGCAACCAATTCCCCTAACCACACTTACTAGATAGTCAAATAGGGAGTGGGTCGTTCGTTGGGTGAAAAAATAGTCTGCCACAAATTGCTAAAAAAAAAAAATCAAAACAAGAAGTAGCTAAGTCAAAAGGGAAGAATACCATGCATGTCATAGTAGCTACGGCCCATCACAAGCACCATTACCATCCTTTGTAATATTACAATCATCATAAACATGCCAGTTTATACCACTAGCTAGTTGACGGGTTAGTTCCTTACATGCAACAAACAAGTTAGTACAGCATCACATAACATAAAACAGGCAACAAAGCGTAGATAATCTCGGTCAAAAAGCTCAAATTACAACAACTGCATTATATGCAAAATTATTTACAAGCCAAACGAGGCCTGAAATTTCTAAAGGAACTGAAAACAAGTATGAAGACAGCCGATATATTTTCAAATCAACAGATCTGATACAACCTACATGCGTAAATAGCCATAAAAAAGGCACAAATCTCATAATACCTACAGTATAAGAAACATCCATCTAATTGAGAGAAGCAATCACTATATCAAAAAACAGCACACAAGGATAAATAGAACACATGTAAACAAATAAACAACCTTATAACATTGACAACAGAAAATTGAATTATCATATAGTAACTAATAAAATGAAATTCAAAAGATGTGCACTCATTGAAGAAAAAGATCAATAATGAAAGTGACAAGACGCCGAAAGGTAATGTCAGGCAGGTACCTAGGTAGTAGTAGAAGTTTTACTAGCACTACAGGGACACATTTATCACGCTGAACCAAACACACAATGAACTAGTCTGGTCAGATAGACCATACCATGTTTCACTAGATACTGCTGTTCCATTGCCAATATGCTGCTCTTCTTCATACTGGAGCTAAGTGACGAAGTTGAAGTTTATTTGACAAACGACGGAGACCTGACGATGGAACTGGACTCTAAACTGTATTTCATACAAAGTGAAATTTTAATAACTCGCGTGTTAGCACTGAGAAAATCTTAAAACTTCAAAATAACTGCTTTTCAAGACACTACATTCCAAAGATACAAAGAAAGAACAACCTGGTGAGAATAAATCACTTTAAACTAATCTACAGCTTCCATTTGGGTGAACTATACCATATTAATATGCGCAGCTGTCTCATGTGTGGTCCACTGTGACAGAATTATTGCAATTCTCTCATCATCGCTGTAGTTATTATAATCCTGTTCACACTTTATCAATATATCCAAGCACGAGGACGTGGCAGCTCTCATCACTAATGTAACATTACCTGTAATTTCCCAGCTCCTATCACTAACATTACATTATATCTTAACTTCCCAGCCCCCATTGCTAGTAATATTAAACAATAAAAATGAAACAAAGCAAAGTCATGATTATCAAATACAAGGGTACATATTGCTGCCTTTCTAATATAGGGATAAGGTCCACAACATGAGATGGGACCATTGCATATCAGAAGGCACTGCCTATCTTTGTTGATGACAAGTATAGAATAAGTTATGATAGTGGAGAAAAAACACTGTAAAAGAGCGAATAGCTACTTAAAATTTACCATTATAACACTTCAGTTAACCTCGGTAACCGCTGCTCAGGCGTTCCAACATTGATAATGTTTAAAATTTTAAATGAACAAAAAGTCAAAATGTTAGCAAGATAAAGCATACAGTACTAGGTATATTACCAGAAAATTCAACATGTTTAACAAAATAGTATGTCAACCTATCAATAACTGAAGTATGTACATATATGGATGGAATAATGCCAAGTCAAGATATGTTGAGAGGTTTAGAAAGATTCTAAGCGTCATACAGTCAATGCCCAATGAATATATTTAACAAAGGCATAATAGAATCTGCTATTTTTCTTCCATTATGCAGCTGTAGGAATAAAGCCAAGTATTCATTGAACGCAACTACTGTATATTCTATACATACTGTATGTATTCATGTACGCAGCTTTAGTAATCCCATTTGTTGTTCTAACTTTCTATATGAAAAAAAAAAAAAAAAAAAAAAATCGTCGATATAATGATGAAAGGAAAACAGCTTGCACATGAGACTCGCTCCTACATACCATGGAAAATCCTAACTGCTGGAGATAACAAAGAAAAGAGCTTACCAGTTATGAGAAATTAAGAGAAATTCCTACTCTCCAACTTGTCAAGTAATTTACATGCCTAATATTGTAACATAGCGAATGGGCGAGAGAACTATTGTACAGAAGCACGAGGAACCAGAGAGTACCTACCACTGTCACCACTGAGCTTACATATTGAGCCTTTACCACATAATATGAGCAATAATAAATATAGAGCTAACCTAATATTAAATCACTCTTATGTCTTTATTTAGGTCATGGCTGAGCTGATGCAAGCGAACTAAAGCGCACAAAGGCAAAGCTAGTTAGGGTACTTTTGATTTAGACCCTTAAATTCAGATAATCTAATCCTATTAGCATAAATTTCTTTCAAATGTTAACCCTGGGCTTTCAAATCAAAATTTGGGAGAAAATTTCAAGCATAAACAGAGCGCAAGCAGAGCCTACAACTCTATCCAAATGGAGGCATTGAATACGAAAAATTTAATTTACACGCAAATTATAGTTCACAAAATAAGGTTATCTCGATTACATTAGGTAAAAAGTAAAGGTAAAGTCAACTTGACTGCACCCTCCACTGGGAAACCCACACGCACTGGCTGGTGCTGCAAATATAGGCCAACTGGCACTCGGGGAGTAAGTGCAGCTGCAGTCAACCATGGGTTGTAAAGAACTTTGTTACCATTGACAGAAGATTCAAAGACTCACTCACACCCTCCCATTTCTGGGCAAAATAAGTGCCCCTGGGAGCGATGCATACCAAGCAAGTTTGTTGACTCGGCGCACCGGGCGCCACAAAGATCGCTCGCCAGGCTCGGCGACAGATCCTGGCTTCTCTAGTACACCAGTTCAGCACACACGATAGCTGCTGCTACCATGAAATGACTCAAAAAGAAAAGCACACCTTTATTTACATCAAATGCTAAGATCTTCAACGTGTTCCCTCCCTCTAGGTAGCTAAGTGCTGTCTTAATAAACTCATTCAAGGTACCGTTGTTCCATCTACACGTCCTATTCAGAGATATTTCGTACATGGCCCTTTACAGAGCGCACGTCATGAATTGTGAATGCATTCGTATGAAATTTTGATGCTTTCGGACAGTCAAATGCTGATATTAAATTGCCTAATAAATATTTCTCTCACAAATAGCCTTCTATGCAGTGTCTGCCATGGGAGACTACATAAATTTTAGGAATTATGCTTTAGGAAGTAGCTATGACATATCGTGCATTGTCTAAACAAGTTACAGAGGTAAAAGTTTTCTTTTGAAAATTTTATACAACATAAACTGCCAACATATAAATATCAAGACACAAACAGAGTATCGCAAGACTATTTTTTAGTTCTATCAGTACTGAGCACTTCCTGAGAAGTTATAAAAAAGCTTTTCGAGAAATGCAGCAAAGGTATGTCCCATAAATATTCAATATGTGACCGCCATCTGAATTATTCCTATAAATAGTATTTACAACAGCAAATGCAGGGCTCTTTGTACAGCACTCTTCTCCTCCTCCTCTGCGCCTCCAGGAAAAAAGACAAAAGGTCCTTTCTTTAAAATCTTCAGAACAAAAGACTGTGAATAAGACAAATTCAATCACTATAGCCCGGAATAAAAACTGTTCTTTATCTAACTCACCGCTATCCTCAGTAAAGGGTGATATTGCCCAGTTTGGCTTCATTGGCGCCTCAGTACAGAACTTGGCACAGGAACATTGGGCACGCGGGGCGCGGTCCACGGATGACCAGTTGTTTCTTGCGCACACATATCCTACGCCCTATGGGCTTGAGTGACAGACTAAACAGCTCCACAGACCATATTTCCACCAAAATGCTGTCAATATTATGGCCAAAAGCACACTAAGGACATAAAACTTGCAAGCATGCTGCAGACAATAGTCTTTTGTCCTGTGTTTTCACTTCACCGCGTTCATATATATTGTACTGTCCTTGCAAATACGACTGTGTCAACCAAAAGTTTTGATAAAATGTTTACCATTACGGTATATCTGCTAGCTTAGTGTCACTAATGCTGTTTAGTGAAAACACAGGACAAAAGACTATCATCTGCAGCGGTCTTAAAGTCAAATTCATAACTTTGACAAGTCTCATAACAATCGAGACTAATCCTACGTAGTTATTATTATAACTAACCCTACGCGTATGCTCGTAAGTCTCACACTAAAAACTATTCCTTGCATGTATGCTTGTTAACTTTATCCCATAACGTAATAATGACGGATAGTCATTATATTTAGACTCTTCCACCGTTTCCAATACAACACACAACCATATAATACTTTCGAGAGCAACATACAATACTCCTCAAGCCAGGGTTCGCCAAAAAAGGCCTCTTGGACTTTTTTGTCGGTTTTACCAGTCTGGCAACTTTCAACGTGGTAAAACCTGGCAAGACCCTGTGAGGTGGCAACAACTGGTTAAACATTAAAATATATGAATAAAACTGTGTAAATACATTATCATATATCAATTGGCACGCTCTCAAGTTGTAACTAAGAGCACAAGCAGTAACAAAGGTTAGAGGCCTATTCATCAAGTATACTGTAATTTATACATAGATATGACAATTTTGTTATACACTTTTCACGGAAGAAACAGCTGTACTGAGTGACTACAGACTGCAGCTGATAGTCACACAGCTGACACAAGCCCAAGAATATTGAAATAGAATATCGCCTACCGATAAGGCTATATCGGTATACCTATATGAAGATGTGAATAGGAGTCTCTTAAATAATGATCCCACTCTCTGAATTTCTATCTAACTGTTATTATCAGCCAGTATCTGGTGTAAGCTTTCAGCCCGGCAAATATTTACTTCAGTCTAGATCAGGTATAAATTAGAATGCTAAATGAATAATGATGCAGTGCCTTAACTGCCTTTGTGTTTTTACGTCATCTTTCCCTATGGGCCACAGGTTATGTGGTAGGTAACGCACGTGCCAACTACTCAATGAATGGAAGTGTGATTAATATTTATTCATCATGATTTATGAATGATAATACATACGCCGCCCCAAGGTGCTATGGTGAAGACAATGACTGAATGATGCAATGCCGTGGCGATGGTGCAGCATCTTTTCCACACGCGCTTCGCACCGCGTGGGTGCAAATTACTGTCTAAGTGTAAAGTAGCTGGTGGGATTGAGGGATTTTTGTCAGTTGACATTGTTCCTACTTGGTGACTGGTGCTGGCTGTATCACCGAGTGTATCTGACGCCAGTGTGAGTATGGCACGGTGATAATTAATTCACCACAATTGCTGTACCGCGGTATTTGTTAGGATAAATGATTTTATATTAGGTAAGAAATTGTTAGCCACCGGGCTGAATCATCAAGTGGCTCTTGTCATCGCTCGTGTCGGTCTGTCCAGCACACACTTCTATTGCATAGAAATGGCAAACTTGATAACTGTATGCTCAGCTACCTACATCAGATATATGCTGAGCGAAAGTTAACTAAGATTCCATTTTGGACTTTGAATCTGGACTTGAAAATATTTCATCGCATAGCCTAGGTGGTCTGCACTCGGCATGCACTAAGAGTAAGTTCACAAGCAGCCTCCAATTGACCATATTGACTTTATCTGTAGTTCTAAAAGGTCTACCAGTGGATTTTAGGGTCTTAACAGGGTTTTTGACACTAGTTTTTGTCGGTTTTAACAAGAAGGTTTTACCAGTCCTGGTAAAACCCTCTTTCACACCCTGCCTCAAGCACAGTAGAATCAAAATCGTCACAATTCCAATGAGAATCACACGCAAAAAATTATACAGAAGCACACACACCACCAGGTGGCGAGGATAGGCTTCAATTTAATTAAAATAGGTGTGCATACAATATAAAATTAAAACATAACGAGTTGATGAGCAACAAGATTGGCTACAAACAGTACAGAAAGAAAAAGAAAGAAGGCTACAAAGAGCAAACACCAGACCCCAGGGTTGCAGTTGGATCGAATGGACCCACTTCCTTCCATAAAGGTAGTCAGGGGTGGACATGGGGCAACTCCACAGATCTAAAACCCTAGCAACGCTGTAGCAAGTGTCGCTGAGAGCACTGAAGTTACTGAACCAGGAAGTGGGAAGACACAAGACTGTGACCTATAAGACAGAACAGGTGTACTACAGGCTACACAGCGACTTGCAGCGTAACTGAGCTACTTACACCAGACTGAGAATAGACCCCCAAGACAAGGGCGCCGAACAGCGAATACGGCGGCCACTACACAACGCAGATGCAAGTTTTATTAGAAGCAAAATCAACTTCCAGTAAAAGGAACTTCATGTCATGCGATAAGTTATAGTTAGGAAGTTTAAGCTTCCGTTTCCAAGCAGAACGATATCACAGAGGAAAGAGCAAGGGACATATAGTATGCCAAGAGAAACGGAGAACCCGTGCACGAAGGTGTTCATACACAGGAACAACGCGCAAGGGAACAGCAAGTCGGGAACGAAGAGGAAGAACAGAATAAAGCGATAAATGCAACTCGTTGAAATAACCACTGCTGGTGTAAAACGTCCGGCCAATTCCAACCATATACAGCAATTTTTTACAATGAATCAAGTACAAATTATGGAAGCGTTACCTACATTTCTAAATTGATGTGTTAGGCATCAGAAGCGCCCCTCGGAGCCTCAGTTACGGCGCCTGCCAATGCAACATTCAAATCAGCATGGAAGAGATGCCAGCGCCGCGAGGGGGGAGGCACTGCAGTGTTCTGAACTTGTTTACGGTTACTGACTAGATGGCTAATAACGGGAGTATTGGCATTATTATTAGAATAATCAACTGATGAGCACATTCTGTAGCTCACAGTCCGGCACAGGCCGTGACTGCTGCCATGCACGCGCGGACCGCCGGCCACCGAGGCGCAGTTGTTGCTAAGTGAAGAATGACTTCGGAACATAACTTTAGAATAGGGCAAGTTCTTGCTAGACTTCTTGTACAATTGCCGATGGGCATTGTTGTTGACTTCTACGGGAGGGTCTTTATGAGACTTAGTGGGACCCAAGGAGGAATTGGAGTAAGCCATCGCGAGGCCGGCTAGTGAAGAATTGAGAGGTTTCAGCTGCTTGCAAGCAACACAGTCAACATGGCGGGCAGTTGTGGCTAGAGATGTCCTAGCTTGCTCATGCCGCGCAGACGCAGCCGTGCACGCCGAACTGTCGTGCGACACATTACTTAACAGAGAAGGTGTTCCAGAACTGGATAAGTCACGGCTGGTCGTCACTACAGAGCAGCGCGATGGTTTCAACCGGAGAGGTAATGGAATTTTTGAAGGTTTCGCAGCGCGGACTAAAGCTCTAAAGCTTTGCGCATCGGTACGGCGCTGACCAAAAGAGGTTTGCACGGTCGGACTTTGTTGCTTGTGACTCTCTGTAGTACAGGAGTGGTTTATATTAACAGCATCTGGAGGTTGGTTACGACAACCTCCCACATGAGCTACAGACAGTGGATGCTGGTGCCAATCTACAGCTGAAGTGACGGAATGTCGACGAGTTCCACAAGTTGAAGGCAAATCTTTTCTGCAAGACACAGCATTGAGGAAAGACATTCGACGGACTAGGTTTCGATTATCGAGTGAAGGCAATAATGGTAACAACTTGGGAGTAACATTACTACGTCTTAATTCAGATAATGGAACATTTGTTAATGGCACGTGAGAGAACAAATAACCGACACTTTCCAGCCAAACGCAGTTTCTTTCCGACCTGACGCCACGCAACCTGCGGTAGGGATCGTCGGTCCGAGGTGCCTGAGCAGGCCGAGAGCCACGACGGTGGGAGGTGGGTCCAGAGTTGATCGATGACGCCCGGTCCACAGACTGGGGGCTTCGCAGTGAGGGCCTAGAGGACCAGGAAGATACGCTCCCCACGCTAACCTGGCAACCCAGTCACCCACATCCAAAATTAGTTGACAAGTTTTAGTACATCAACCAATGCCAAATTAGTTACTGAAGAAGAATGTTCTCATCTGCTTGCCATATAAACTAAATAAAGCTGTCTTGTGTTAAGAAATCAAACTTAATGTCCATACCTCCCTAAATTAAGCTGAACGTCCGAGCCTCGCTATGCACGTTTAAAATAAATGAAGACAAGTTAGAAATGACACATGGAATTTACTACGCATTTGCGAGTCCATAGGAAGAGGACCCCCCCATGGATGGGAACAGCAAAGCTGTCTCATAGAATCAACCCAACTCTCAATAATGGAGTCGCAACTGTAATGAAATGTACTTTGTTAAAGCCAAGTGTTTTACGGACGTTCTTTTCATGAAATCACTCAACGATTATATGAAGACGTTTTCCCAAGCAATGTGTAGGAAACTGAAAACCTAGTGAGATTCAATATTAATTATAACGTTTGCATTGAAAAAAATCATTGTGGCAAAGTGCAGAACAAAACTACTTCAGTAACCAAACAGTAAGGACACACACTAAAACTATCAATTAAGGGCATGCAAATCACAAAGAAACTAAATTGGATTACTTGGCGAAATAATAAACAGATCCAATTCACTTATGTTCTCACAATCACAGTACTAGCAAAAAGTGCATTAAAAACCAGGCCAGATAAAATGCTTGAATAATTGCAATCATATGTGAGATGCATGTAGCCTAATCATAGAGCTAAATAAAACAAGAATTTGAGTAACTGTGAGCAAATGCAAAACTAGCTAACATGGCCTACAAAAAAAAAAAAAAAAAAGTAAGCTTACTAAATAAGAGTTTCCCTTATTAGCCAAGATTCATCATCAACTGAAGCATATGGTTCTTTCAATCAGAAACAACAAGCACGCACATTATAACTTGTATTACCAAAAATACAAATAAGATTCCAAGCCACAATTCATATTTTCACAAAGTTTATGCGAGCCGCTAATTGACGTACTTCTACAGTGACAAACTGCAAGTTACACTACTAGAAATCACAACGGTGGACATGGCAGGAAATGGGTGTACAGTGCAACTCATACACAAAGAGTGAAATCTTCACCGAATTTATGGGCGTATTTCAGATTCAATCATTTTTGCTAGCTAATAACTAGTGGCAGCGGTGGGATAGTAATCTGAGTCAATAAAGGCTGGTGATAAGTGCAGTGCAATGCAAAACATACTACTACCAAACAAATAGCTTAGAGCAGATGAAATGAAAATAGTGGTAGATAACATTCAAACAATACCTGCTGGATTTCAATAAAACATGCTATGAAAAGCATGAGAATTTAAAAATTTGATAAACGGCAAAGCAAGAGAGATTGTTTTCGTGCTATCTAATGGAATGGCAAGAAGGAAACTAAGATACAGTATTACTTACTCTTAAGGCAAGATTGAAAAACACATCACTTAGTAAAGTGATAACATTCTGTTCTATTTTTAATAGGATATGCTTCAACAAAAGATACTAAAGCTCATCACTCTTTCAATCCAACTACGACGTCTTCCTCATAAAAAAAACGACATTATATTTTCCCCAGATACCACGCAATAACATACCAGAAGCGGGTGCAACTCACGCCCCGTCCTCGTTCTTGCTTAACGTTATGGAGATGCAGTCTCATCTAGAGTTTCAATGCCCAGACGTCGGACCCCAGTTCACAAATGCTGAGCGAGTGTAAGTACTTGTTAACATGCTGAATAAAAACATGAACAGTACTGGCATGAACGCCAGTCAGGCCAACTCTTCTCGAGTTTTGCGGAATGGAATCAACGTACGGGAAGAGTCGTTTTCTTTAGCACTATTAGCTATTACCCATAGATCGGCCTTGGATTGTCCTTAGGTTCCGTATCTAATACCGTACACATGTTACCTGCCGGACATTACAATAGCATTCATTAAGTGTTACGATGCACCAAAAGTTCGTGTTAGTCTCACCTAGAGCAGCCGGGCGCCCCAATAGCTAGGGGCAGACCATTGCTGGTGACATCCCCACCAGGAGCACTCGAAGAGCAAGAGGGCGAGGATGAGCGAAAACCACCACAGCAGGAGGGTGCGAACCGAGCTCATGGCATCCCCGCACAGCACCCTTAGCACGGCAGCACCACGACCGTGCTGCTGAGCATCATCCACCTAATTGCATAATTATGCCAATGCCTCAACACCTCCACTACAGCTGTCAGTTCTGTTTCATTGCAAGGCAACTCTCGCCCTGGAACTTCTTCCTTGGCAATTCGTACACTTTTTGGGCTGCTTTTCCCTAACAACGCTTATTTTCACTCCCGGTAGTCTTTTTCACGACATCATGCACAAGATACGCCTTCAATTGCAAATGAATGCGCTTCTTTCTGCGCCAGGTCTTGCTCTCTCTCGACATTGTCAGTACTGGTATAGTTTTTTGTAAGGCACATTTTCGCGAAAGGCCCGATCTTTCAATTTCTCTGCCGATATATTGGTCAGCTAATATGAACATCCTATTTTTACAGTTTAATATAACCAATGTTATCAAGGCCAACTGTGCAATTACGAGCAATGATTCTTGTAACTAAGATATTCTTGTTAAAAATGCAAGTACTTGCTCCGCCAAGCGCTTTTTATTGACATTAACCACGATTTGGCCGGCAACACACCAACGGCTACACTGAATTATACCGAATATGTGACAACGCTCAAAACGAAATGAAATTCACGGAACATGGGCAGCACGAGCAACGCTCCTGCATGGCACGCACACGGCGCTCAAGAGGCCTGGTCTCAAACTACCGCAAACGTTACGAGTTCAAATAATGTAGTGTAATAACAGTTACTGATATCGCAACACATATGACTGACCTTTGCTGCGCACATGAAAATTATTTAACTGAGGCACGGCAATCAATACTAAATTACAGTATTTCGATCTTAATATCGAATTGGTCACTTTACATTTTATTCCCAATGGCCACGAATTGGAGTGACCAATTAGGTTGTAAAAATATCATTCCACGTGTCGTGTTGTTCAAGTTAGCCTGACTATGAGAATAGAACAACAGCGTATGTTGTGTGATTAGAATCAATTGCCGCATACAAACAAAAGAAACAACCCCAATGAAATTGACTAAAATTGCACTGACAATAATGGAATGAGTAGTTACAGGTCAAGTATGACATTCCTTGTGGACTTGGCAAGGGATTTCAGGAACATGGACCAGACTTCAAATCCTGGTATCTTTGCTAAAGCAATAGAAATCATTCGTAGCTGATGTTGCTATTCAGAAAATTCCAATTCCAGATGGAAGTTTATTCCATGTGGGTGAACCTCGATATTTTACGGCACTGTCAAGTCAAGATATTTCCTAGCATGATCATTAAAATCATCGAAACTATGCACTTGAACTCGTAAAACGATGTTTTGAAATACCAGGCTCAGGTGAGCAGTGATTTACTATGTACAGGCGCCAAGTTTATGGGGATGGAACTTGTACACACGGAAAAAAGTAGGCTGATATAAAACGTGCATAATTTCAATTAAGAAATGATGCATATGATTGTAATTCCAACCACACCATTTTCTATGCGTAGTTTTCCAGCAGAAAGTTAGAGCAGCACGAGTTGTTTAGATGAAGCTGGCGAAAGGCAGCGGTCATTGCAAAATATAACACGTCAATGTCTGCTTCCATGAACAAGACAAATTAAGCATAGAGAGGGAATCCCTGATCTCTGGGAGCATGCTCGGGTATCAAGTCACTCTAATGAAACCTCCAGACACTGAAGTTGCAATAGACCACATTGGACTCTACGTGACTTGCAATCTCTTCAATCTTTCTGGACTTCATTCTGAGTAGGATGGTCGAGAATTTATCTATATATATTTTGCAATTTGAGTACCTGTGGAGACCAATACGACTGAAATAGTTCCTGACAATAGAAGGGTATATTGCTGGATTCTGATCTACTGTGGGAAGCGTAAGACATGGCTTACGTCAGATACAACTTTAAATTTTCACGAGCTAGAAAATCCGAATCTGACAAGCTTGCTGGTCAACAAGCCATCACTCATTCATCGTGTAGTTAATTTTTCCTGGTGAAAACTAAAGAGAAACTGCAAATTACAGCAATTGAGGGCCAACATTTCTAAATTACGACAGCACAAAGTCAAAGTAACATTGCCATGGAACTTGATGATGGAAGCATTAAATAAAGCGGCGAAGGAAAAGCAGAAAGACCACACCCACTCCAGGCAAGCGCACGCCATGTATATGTAGTAGCGATAACCGAAAAAATACAAAAACTCTCGCGCACAAATTTTTTACCCACAAACAATAATATTACTCCAATTAGAACCAAGTCCCTCTACTGAGTACATTCAATTAGCGCAACAAGATAGCTACAAATTCATCTCCCAGGAATGAAACTACTTGACAGTCATTCATGTCAACAATTGCAGCAGCTAGTGAATTTAGCTACATCAGGGACGATACAAGCCCAAATTTCAAAAAAATTTATTCACGAAGAATCCCAAATTGGTCACAACGCATGGACTGCAATCTGTGAAGGTTCAATACAATCACGATTAGCTTTCACACTTATAATTCCTTTCACGCGCATAAAACGGCTATATTACAAGCACCTATTACCCAGGAGTAGCTCCACTGACAACGCTACTTACCTCACTGAGGAGCGCAGTCGGAGGCACAGAAACGTTCCTTCACACACTCGTACGAGTATGCAACGAGAAGACATATATACACTTATGACAAAGCCAATGGTAACACGTTTAGTCTGTTCCCACTCACACTCGTAGTGGCATGGTCAAAAACTCGAACTGTTCCCACTGACATAAATTATCATACTACTAATTTCCTAGTTTTACCACCGCACCCACATCGCATGTGATCCACCCAGTGAGACCGACTTACAAAATACCATGGTAGCAGGACAGCAGCATTGTTGCCACGGCGGCGGCAACAGCGACAGACGGGGCTGGTCACTTTGCACTGATGATCTTGACGGAAAATGTTAAACCTGATGCCGTGTTTCACAGCCGAAACGTTGTCCAGCATTCGAATACAGTCGCCTAAAGTTCAGAATAGTTTTTTTTTAAAGAGGCTCACTAGTGACTGTACAAGCATTTTAGGAGAACATACAGAGCTTCGAAATGGAACTGGCAAGTTAATGCTGTTATCAGTGCCAGTGGAGTTCAGAAAGTTTTACAGAGTCATACAACACTGCTTGAGGCACCAACGCTGGCTGAGTATATTTACATATATTAAATACTTGGAAAAACAAACCCAAAACCAATGCAGCAAAGGAGAGTCAACTAGGCGCGGTAGTCCAATGGCTATGTAACTCTCCCCTGCAGATCGAAGAAGCTGATGAAATATTACAACCCGCGACATCTGTACAAGGACGCAGCAAAGCGCCGAAATGCGGCAGGCGTTAAGGGGCAGATTTAAAAATAGATTAGACTATAAAGACGTCAGCCCACACAATGCGTTCACACATCGTGCAATGCATGCAGAATGGCTGACACAAACACATTCTATATATGGATACCAGTTCCTAAGAAAATCAGACTTAAACAAGTACCGTAAGGTAGGTAGCTACTTGATATTACCCGACTTAATCGTGTTAAACATAAAGGGTTGGGCTACGCCATAATTTACGCATACGACAGAAAACGACAATAAAGATCCATGCACATAAGTAATGATGTATAGTACAGATACTGATGGCAACCAAATGCTGCGACAATCTTCCAGTCAAACACTCGGCACAAGAACAAGTATAGCACAGGTATTGTATAATTGAGAAGAGCTATCTCTATTATGTTCTAACCACAGAGAAATGAAAAATAGACATAAATAGGGCACAAGCACACATGGCAAACTGACCACAGATACAAGCAGGTAAGGCCAGAGCCACTCTATACTTCCATAGGAACAACGTGATGTGAGGAGGCGCAACTCGAATGTCGTTCATGCCACCGTATCTATGCTGCCGAGTTTAGTTACATTTCAGAATGACGAGTGAGTGGTGCGTCCTCGCTTACAGTTGTTCATGCGAATGTACATGTGGTCTCGGCACGACATACGAAGGACACTCCTCGTAATGATGGAGCTTCCTTTGTTTACCAATAGGCTCAATATGATTCTCAAGGAACCAAAGCGGGCACGCTGATCGAGCTACACATGGAAGTACCGTAGGTCAGTACAGAAGGCGGCGAAAAAACACTGAACTGCAAGAGTTACGAAGGATGCATATTGATAAATAAAATGCAGAAGAAACGGTTTGGAAGCACCCAAGTACCGCAGGCACTTGACAAAACAACTTGCACGTTACCAAGCAATCAACAACATTATTTGCAAAATTGACATGCATGCAAATCATAAATGATGAGAAGCAAAGTACAGTAGAAGGCACACACAAGCACAGCATGCAGAAGCGCAGCCACAGAGCAAAGTGAGGTGATAAGGTTGGGGGGAGCGCGTGCCATGCAGTAGAGAAGCTACGTATGCTACACAGTCACCGCAGTGCCTCCGTGGACAATCTCGGTCCTGTGTCGGAGAGGTCAGCGGTCCCTACGTGCGGTCAGGTCCCTCTTGGTAGCTGGTGCAGCTCACGTGTCGACGTATGTTTACAAATGAGTCAACAGTTGTTATGCAGCACTGTCGCCAACATTACCAAATGCGATTGTTTCCATATGAACCCTAGATCGCCCACGCTGTGTTATTTAGCTACAAGGCTTCTCTTTCTATTGTATTCCTACGGGAGAAACAGCCTTGTAGTGAGATGGTACAGCCTGTGAGAGATGGGGTACATGGTACCAACGGTGTTTACGTACCAACTACGGCCCTCTAAAGGCTGTAGGCACAGAGCCGTCATGTCGACGTTACGGCACCAACGGAGTCACAACACAGTAAGGTACAGACTGTAGTAAATCAGAAACCATAGCTTTCATTGTTAGCGACATCCTAGGAACTTGAAATTCCTTGGATAAATCTACCGTCGATAAACTTTCAGAGAAATTTTGACTCTCTCAAAGGACCACTACCACAGTGTACTGGGATTACTGTAGCATGCATTTAATTTTATGAATGCACACCATTTTCCAACTATTGTTCACAGTCAATATATCAGTTTGGTAAAACTGTGCATCAAGTAAGCATTCACAGTAATAGTAAGACGTCTTAGCTAGGCATTCAAGTCGCAGTCGTGATTCGTATCACCAGATGATGAAGTCGTCTAATAAAAAAAATACAAGAGAAATATATATCTTGTTAACTAGGAAGTATTGTTGGACTAGTCATCATATACAGAAAACAGGCATCAGTTAGCTATGGTATAAGAAACAATATCATCATTCATCGGTGTCACTTATGCAGTCTGCATTCGCTAGTCTAATAATTTTCTTATTGTCTAATGTACACAACTGAAATCACTAGAGGGGTAGAAATAGCAAAGGTGAACTTTCTGTCACAGCTTCAATAAATAAGACTTTGACATATCATCATCATGGCCCTCTGTAAAGAGCTACTTTAGGTGAATATATTCAGTGCTTCCTTAAGAAGAGCAAGCATGGAAACCTGACTACATCAATATCAAGCAACAATGCTAGATATACAAAAATATGAGCTTAGTACGTAACCGTTCAATTTTGTTCCGAAGTAAGAGAGACTAAAACTAAACTTCAATTGTTTGGTACAAAGAGTGCAAAATCTGTAGTTACGTGACAGAGAAGCAGGCAGTTTGATGCTAGGCAGTAGGTATTGAATAAACTATGGAACTAAATTAGGTAGGTACTTAACCTAGGGAATTTTGGGAGCAACTAAGACTTAAATTCTCTGGACTGAAAAGTGCAAAATATTTGGACACGTGAGAGTTAGAAATTTCCTAAGGACTAGAGGAGGGTGGACTGGAGAACTGGGCGCTCGAGCACAGACGTGTGAGAAGGTGGGAGTGAAAGCAAGGCGCTGGCGACCCAAGGTCTCTTCAATGGGCGGGACTTGTGCCGTGACGTCACAGACTGGCTCGTGGTGACGTCACTAGCTTAACTGACAGGCTTTGATGACGTCACTCCTTAGCTTTTATGACAGAACAGAACATCACAGCTATATGCTACTGTGAGTACACTACATCACAGCTATACGCTAGTGTGAGTACACTACATCACAGCTATATGCTACTGTGAGTACACTACATCACAGCTATATGCTACTGTGAGTACACTACATCACAGCTATATGCTAGTGTGAGTACACTACAGCTGCAGCAAAGATACATTAGAATAGCTACATTCAAAAGAGGAGAAGGAAGGGACACGATGCATATTTCGATAGTCAAGGAGCCCAAATGCGAGGGAACGGCAAGTCGGAAACGAAGAGGAAGAGCAGAATGAACATTGTCGGAAGGAGTACAAAAGAGAGAAAGAAAGTGGGTTTGAACCAAAATATGCCCCCAAGAGCCTATATATCTACAAGTCTATAACTAAAGCCATCTAAGATATCTCTGGAGATGGCGCAGAGAACACGCCAATGGCAGCTTGTGCCTAATGCCTTGATGGCAAACACTGACTAATAAAATATCGACTAAAGGTAATGACGTCATCAAAGCTGATCAATCTGAGATGTCAACAGAGAAGTTCCGTACATCGTCCAGACCTTGTACGCAGGACAGTTGGGTGGGGTGGGGGGAAGG
>LQNS02015105.1:619800-639199 GCA_001587735.2 Parhyale hawaiensis | reverse complement strand
AAAATCCCGCACCGGTGGGACGCCGAACTCCGTCTGCAGAGCATCAAAAGCGAGTTGGTTGTTGAGGGCGTGGCTCTGAGACGACAGCTCATCGAAGGGGATGAGCTCAGGGCGGTAGCGGTGCACGATGCCACACAGCGCCAGGCCGTTCTGAATTGGAGGTGTCAACAGTGAGTCCCAAATAGTGAATAAAAAAAAAAAAAATTCCAGAGGTAACGAAGCATTTGTTATAAATTAGTTTATAACGTAATTGCCTGTTCACTCCAATTCAGCCATTGAGCAGTTGATCCTCTTGCCGGTATCATACGGCGCGTTTGGCACCTCTGCCATTCTATTGCTAGCAATCGCCCGTCCTACTGTATAATCCCCATGAAGAACAAGTACCACCCGCTGACCAGGCAAGTAGGCCGACAGTGGCTCAGTCTCTAGGTGAACGTACGAGGTTATGCGACGGAGCTGCCGACAGTGCCGAGGTCTACTGTGGGGCATAGCTATCGTGAGAGCTGTTGCTGACGTGGAGGTGTTGGCAAGAATCGGCCTTGAACAGTTGGGAGACTAGTGGCTTAGGGCTCGAGTTCGTGGCTTAGCCCAACTCCTAAGCAGCCTCCACGCCAGCTGCTGGAGTTAGGACTGGGTTTGCAGCTTTGCTAGTGTATATGTCTTTCACGCATTTGTTACCTTCCGCCGTACATGTTTATGTTAGCTTCCCAGTTTTCCTTCCTCTCGAGATATATTCCCGACATTTGTACATATTTTATCTCCCCTATCTATTGGGCTGATTGACGGCAAACCTCGGGGCAGTTGAACACTGCAATTACAGCAAGGGCCGTGGTGACTTTACGTTACGTGGCGTGGTGAGCAACAGGAGTGTGTCGACGGTAAGATTACAACTTTCTTTGGCCTAAACTTTTATGATAAAAAGTGACCAGCAAGCCAGCATGACTGCAGGCCATTGTATTGAAACTCAGAGCTTTGTCGCCCTGCTCAAGTCGTTGCGCTCGGACAACTGCCCCAATCGAATAACGTGTCTACACAATTCATTCGCCAGCTTTCTTCAACTCCCTATACTGCAGCTTGCCCATCACTATGTTCGTGGGAACGGTGTTGTGGCCTGAGGCGAGTTCAACTCTCTGACTAGTGAGCGTAACTGACTCATTAAAAGAGCATTTTGCCGGGAGTTATGCGGATCGCCTCTCACTGTCCGTATTGTGTTATTGTCAACTAGGTTCGCCGTCCTCCAAACAACTTCGGGTAGAAAACACAAGGTCCCGCTGCAATAGTTTAATTTTCTTCCGAATTTCTTATAGTATCACAATGTATTGAGAGCCCTGGCCGCAAGACCGGCGTAGCAGTCTCTCCATTAGCATGACTAGTGACGGCAGCGCAACTCCGCAAATGGCGGGTAAGGTACTGGACTCTGGGAACTTCACTGGACGCCAATCACCCCTCACACTCGGGACACCAAGTGCCACTGTAGTTATTGTTGTAGGTCTGTGTCACAGCCGCCTTATGTTGCTGTGACCAGTGCGGCAACGAAGACCGAGTTAGGTCACAAAAGCGACACGATCCTCTGCGTCCAAGAGCGGCGACACAGGCCATAGGGTAAAGGTAAGGACTAACGTTGATGGAAGAGACAGGGTAGAATAAAGACGGGTGTGACAATCAATGATCGGGAGGAAGTGGAGCCTTTGGTGGCGGGAGTGTGTGGCGCAGCAGCGGCAGCTCTAACGGTTGCTGGCTTGCTGCGGTTGTATTAGCGCGCTCTTTCCGCCCCTACCCCCCAACAGCGCACCGCGTCTATATGACATTGGCTAATGCAAACTTTATAATAAAATGCTATTATGACATAGGGTTTCAAACCCTATAGGCTACAGTTCGTGGAGTATACAAACGTACCTGGAATGCAGTTGTGACGTTATCGATTTCCAGCTCAGGTAAGTGCGACACCTGGCGCTGGCACCAGCGCAGCAATGCTTCAGGTTCAACTAGAGAATCTGTAAAGCAATGCCAGAACTTAATTATACGGTTGCAAATACCTTTACACTACTACATTCTCATAAAAAATAGGTAAATCGAACTGTTCACATCAAAGCATTACTTAACAGTGTTAATAGAAAACTATAGTTCTCGCGGAGAACCACGGACCGAAGCATAGCACAACCTTACAAGACACGCATCCAACACTGATCCAAGGCCCCCCAGACAGAACTTCAACAGGGCCCAGAACAGACATGGCGGAAACACAAGGTACCGTTGCCTAAACTTCCTCGCTTGTGCTTCATCACAGTTAGCTCTAAAAATTAAATTAATAAAGAACAAAAGTATCAGCACTAATTTTGGCAGGTGCAATCCGATTTTCACATTACGAAAGATTACAGTGCTTCCGGCCATTAAAAACTGCTACCGGTATTTGCAAATAGCGTCGGTAAGGTCAATTCGTGAGTAATTATTGTTTTTCATTATATTCCTAGTATAAGCCTCCCTACCAACAGAGTCCACTGTGATCCAAAGAGAGGAAGAAAGAAGGGACAAAGAATATCAAGAGAAACATGGAGCCTATGCATGAGTCAACGCGGATGGGAACAGCAAGTTGGGAAAGAAGAGGAAGAACAGAATAAAGCCCCTTGGGGGGATTCGTGGGAAATAACAATGATGCCGAATTTCTTTCAACATTTGGTTAATGTTCGGTGATCAACGGCGTCGATTCACAGCGACCTTGCAACTGCAACTGATCGATTTTTTTTTTGCTCAATGCTTCATGGTACACGGCCGGACATGCTCCATTCAAACATCAAGGCAGAAAATTAGAAAAGGATCAGTGCCTCGCCTCTAAACTTCATATTTTAGACATTACTAACACCTCAGCAACGCATGACGCCAATCCCGACGCTCTAGGTACCTACTGTATCTACTACTTGAGCCAATTCACCAGGCAGTCAAACGAACACGTTCCTTCCACTCAGCGACCCAATGCGTTGCACGGTCTAATTCATTCTAGAACTCAAAGAGATACCCAATCTGAAACTTCACTTGCAACACTCGCTGAGCAATGGTAATTGATTGAATAGCTAACAAAGGCGCTTGGTAGACACACGGCGGTATTCCCCCCACTTTGCCCTCCCTGCCTTGCGGCGGAGCAAACTTTCAGCCATTTGTTTGTTTGCGTCTCCCTTCTAACGGCCCTCACCCAGGCACATCTCTGGCTGGACTCCCTTGACGCTCCCACCTTTCTTCTCACCTATCCTTTGACAATCTCCCGCCACTTCTCCGTCCACCCTCGGAAACTCCTAATGGCGAGGACCGCCGTTAGGCGTGAGGAAAACAACGGAGTTTTAAATGGACAACAAAAAAATCAAGACACACAGTTAAGAGAGTCTGTTCCTTTGACTGTCATGGTGGCCTGCTTATACACAGCTGCGGGCAAACCCTTGGTCAGTTAAATATATTTAAGCACAGGAGCAGTCATTTGGGTGTAGGTTTACTAACCTCTTCGTTTGCGTTTCCTCGGCAGATCGTCATCCTTTATATCGTGCTTGACTTGCGTATTGATGGTGGCAGCAGAGGTGTCTGTGGTGAGGAAGGCAGCGAGGGACTCGTGGTCGTCAGTAGAGAACAGCTGCCGCACTTGGAAAGGCAGAACAGCTCTGGTGTTGATGGTGGGATAGCGCGACCAGGGCTCCAGAGTGTAGGTCGTGTGATCTGAGTGTTAAGAAACACACGACTTCCATACACTGTGCAGCGGATTTCCGTCGTTTTTTACAAGTTTCTACTATTTTTCATCCGTTAATCTAACATTTACAGGAGAAAACACCAACAGACATCCGTAGGACCTACATATGTAAATATGTACAGTAGGTGGTCCGTGGGATACGAATCCGGAACCTTATGCATAGCGAACGCAACTGCAAGGTCAGCACTAAGAATGCATAAAAGCGCATCTCTGCAGTGAGGCCTTCACTTGCAGCACTTACTTCTCTATTTATTGATCTGTGACATATATCAGGCAGTACCGTATTTATTTCATGAAGACGATGAGCTTCCATATAAAGAGGTAAGGCCTGCCAGTGAAAGCCTCACAGTAAAGATGCAGGATATTTCCAGGTGCGAGTGGGACTACTGATTGATCTGTGACATATATATACATACATACTCGGCTCATATATACAACTTTCTCGGTCTTAATTCTGTAATAAACCTTCACTAAATCTGAAACAAAATAATCTCTGATTATTCAGAATAGTCTCCCAAGAACAACGATGCGGCTAAGTCGGAAAATTTCTGAGCGTTAGTGGTTAACTGCAGCAGTGCATAGCTAATGAAGCAGTCCATGCAAAGACTTTTCAAGGCTAGAGTGCCCAGGGATTTAGCAGAAATTCAAGGTTCTAAATAGCTGATTACAGTTGCTTGACCACTGGCTTTTTTTTTCACAGCAAACCAAGGCCACCAGCATAGCTTCAGCCTTAATCTGCCCTGCAACGTACACAAAACTTAGTCCACTTACTCAACTGCTTTAATTTTGTTGTTACGTACAGTGAAACCCCGCTAATCGGCACTTTAATAATCCGAAAACCTACCTAATGCGCAGCTCTGATTATTTTGTGAATTGCAATCCGTAAAAGAAGAATTTTACAAAGAAAACGAGAAAATTAAGGCGGAACTTGATCTACAGTATAGTCCCAATTTTTCAGATGGCGGCAAATAAGTTCGTAAAATTTCTGGAAACTGCCCTGCTAATCCGCAACAGACGCTTCAAATTTTATGGATTTGGCGGGCGGAATATGTTACGGTATAAATGCGTTTCGCACATACAATATTCCAATGTGTTAGCCTTAACATTGAAATGTATAGACGCATTCTTCGTATCATGTGATTTCATGTCGGGCGGAAGTTACCACCGCCGTCTTCAGGTCAGAGCTTTTAAGATAATGAATTATTTAAAAGGTCATTTTGTGACCGTGCAAAAACCTGCCGGTTTACCAGCATTGCTTTCGAGTGTCATGCGTATTTCTCCACGACCTTCCGGCCGGAATCTATAACAGTAAAAGCTGTCTGTCAAAGCCTGTAACCAGAGTTTCGAAGATAATTGTTATGCTCGTAAACGTACAGTAATTTACCGGCAGATTTCCGACTCAATCCGGCGGAAGCAACCGGTCTTTTAATGAAGCCGGCAATCATAGATATTTAAGGCGCTTGTACTATCAAGCGTCAGCTTATTTCGGTACTTAGCATTGCTGTACCAACATAGTCTACAGCTTCTGCTTGTAGCACTTACTTAGATGGAGGCCTTGTATTCTTATTCAGTTATCTGCATCTATCAAGTAGCATGCTTGCAACTCATTATAGGATCATATCTTCTAAGTCTTGTATAATAAGATATAAATAAAAATGAAAATCGTGACGACATTCCTTCACCATCCAGCACTGTAGCCTGATAACTATACTCGGCCTTGAAGTTCACTCTCACAACCAAGTACAGTGACGAACTCAATTAGAACTCACGCACTCCAAGAAACACAATATATTACAGAATACAAACATTTTTTTCTGGATTTGAAAGTAGTCACGTAATCCATTATCCCAGCTAATCCAAATGCATGGTGTGTAGTGATTAGGACTTTTTAAAATGCGCTGAGTTTTCCCTAATTTTGCTTAAATCTTCCAGAGTGTCAGATTGTTCTTTTTCCTCTCAAATAATGTGAATACCAACGTGTAATGGGCTGAATGGGTCTGAAACCGTTACAAATCACCCTCTAATGTAAGGATTTTCCGCAAAATGGAGCTATACAGTCGTCCACCTTTTCCCGGCACTGCAGAAAAAATAATCCTCATATGGCTCAGGCTCTGGGGGAACGCCACATTCATGGAGATAACCCCACAAAATGAATACCACCCACTGCCCTGCAGAAATTCCCAGAGTATTTTGATTCCTGGTCCCTTTTTCCCTGAGTTTTTCCTGAGTGATTTTTTCCCCGAGTTTTCCCTGTTTTCAAGACTGCTAGACACTCTGGATTAGGTCTTTCCCCGTGCTTTGCGGATAAGCGAGGTTTCACTGTACATGCAGTAGCTACAAGAAAAATAATAGTAGTAATAGAAACCTTTACTAGCGCTTCAGTAGCACACTGCCTATATCGCGCCGAACTATTCCTGTGTTTAGCCACAGGCTCGTGCGTCGCTAGGGCGCGGAAATTATCACATTTTATTTATTATAAATTATTAAAAAGAATATCATTATTTTTACATATAGTATATGTAATTCACAAAGAAACTGACAGAGCCATAGTTGACGATAGCATTTATCGTAATGAATTCATCACAGTTTTTGGTATGAAAAATCTTGAGGGCATTTCTATTAAATTGGCCGCGAGGTCCCTCAGAAAGCATTCCTCGGAGGACGGAGTCTGCATCCCGACCATGTAGGTCCGGATAGCATTCCCTCCGCTCGTCGTGAAACGTGGGATACTCGGCCATTAAATGCACGACAGTGAGAGGTACGACGCAGTCATCACAATAAGGTTGTGGACGACCCATACGCAGATAGTCGTGAGTGAGTCTCGTGTGCCCAATACGTAGGCGGCACAGTACGACGTCCATTCGTCGCTATTTGACGAGTGCCACTGTCGGACGGTTTCTTTGATTGTTTGTAGTTTATTATTTCTCTGCTCTAGACATTGGGATTGCCATAGCTCGCGCAGGTTTCGCTTGATTACTGGGTAATAGTCTCTAAAAGGGGACTGCATGGTTTGCTACAGGCAGATCCGACAGGGCCACCTGCCTCGACTCCTCGTCGGCGAGCTCATTGCCCGCGACGTCAACATGACCAGGCACCAGGTTTACACACTCAATAGGCAGCACAGTGATAACTTCAAAACAAGGGTTACACACTCAATAGGCAGCACAGTGATGACTTCAAAACAAGGGTTACACACTCAATAGGCAGCACAGTGATACCTTCAACACAAGGGTTACACACTCAATAGGCAGCACAGTGATACCTTTACTAAGATTTCTAGGCGTCGTTTGGGCCAGTAGCCTGTAGATGCTCTCCCGCTCAGCAAGCACCTCCAGAGGGTTACCAGCGGGCCCCATGGCTGCCCAAGACCGCATCATCCACGCAGCATCAAAGGCACTCAGGAAGCCTCGAGCGCAGCCACTACCAGTCGGCCAGAAGGGCTGCACCAAGCGAAGTAAAATATCATTAGTAGACAAATTAAGCCAAGTTCTTCACATCCTTACTTTATAAAAGACGTTGTACATTCGGCACTTCTCCCCTATGTAAACCGTTAGCTGTGTAAACTGTAAAATATTTAACCTTAACATTGACACATTCTTGGAGTCAAGCAGTAACACTACAACGCAGATCTGGGTCCCAGTTGCTGCTGACGACCATTGGCCTGTTTCTGCACCGCCCGCTAGCTACACTCTCACTGCTATGCGTAGTCTACAAAATGTCAAAATTTCACTTTCTCATTTAAAGAACACAGCTTGAAACTTCAACCTAGGAAGGAATTGATCGGTGGAAGGTCAAATATAAATTCCACGATACAAGCATTAGCTATCTGTGGTGTACAAAATAATTTTCAACAAAAAAAAAAAAATCGACGAATAAAGATATTGCTCAAAAAGGCACGGAGTAGTACATAGTAATATGCACACCAATATCAACACGCCAAATAAATTTCAATAGAATATACGATAGATATTTGAAATGGGTACCCTAGGGATGTCCCACCACAAGGCAGGGTTAACTTCCAATATAAACTCAATTCCTGTAGTACTAAAAACTACAGTACTCTGAGAGCGCTTACCTCCGCAAAGCAAAGTTAATGAAAAATTCAAATTGGTTCTGAAACTATTATTTCCTTTTTATCGGCACCAAAATATGGACATTTGTGCATTTTGACAGTGCTAACAGCTTCTGGAATTTTCTTGATGATCCGTACATAAAACGCTCTGAGTATGTTGTTGACAAACATTAATCAAACACAAAAATAGATCAGCCGATCATCACTAAAATTTGATCATTTACTCTTTGTAACATACCCAACAACTCATGTAAATTTCATAAAAACCGTTCATAACTTTCTGAGTTATTTAGCTAACAAACCTAAAATTAAACACAAAGAGGGAAAAACAAACGAATGAACAAACAGGTCATCATAAAATTAGGCTATTTACACTTCGCAATATACCAAAGAACTCATGTAAATTTCACAAAAATCCATCCGTAACTTTTCGCGTTATGGTACTGAGCAGAAAAGAGACATACAAACATGCAAGCAAACAAACGGTTGAAAGGATCTTCACCAAAAATTAATCATTTGTTACTCTTAAAAGCCTAATAATGCCTAAAAATTTTGTAAAGATCCGTTCATAATTTTTGAGTTATCTTTGTGACAGACAGAGGGACAAAGTCAACAAAAACCTAGCCTTCTTGGCGGAGGTAATAACTTTCGATATAACACAATGTGTCGGTATGGTATGTGGGCCCCTGAGCTTCAGATAGACATGTTATGTCTATAGGTTAGGCGTCTACCTACTGTATTCTAACTGAACCAAACCTATTCTTAACTAACCTAATACATACTTTGAGGTAGAACACATACACACAAACCAAGTATAGCAATGTAGTACCTACAATATGACTAAGAATGTAGAGCCACGAGTAAGGGTCATAAGCTAACGCCCCTCACCTCCAATAAACTGTCTCCCACAAGACCCATGAGGAGCCTGTGTCCGCGAACTTGCTGCGCTCTGCAGGCATTCTCCGCAGCAAACATAGACGTAAAATCAAACATGGCGACGTCAGGATGGCCGTAATGGTTGACTGCGAAGTCCAGGTGAGGCATCTGATAGTTGGTGGAGAAGTCAGCCGCCTCCCTTGCATACTCCTGAAGGGCTTCTCTGTCTACATTGTTGGGGTGCAGCAGTTGTTGCGTGTCCATCAAGTCCTGTAGGACCAACAATATGTGGCACTTTGATTTTCTCACATGGAACGCTCAGCATTTTTTAAAAAATACTAAGTAGATTAAGCTTCGGTTTCCACCAAAACAGCGATCTAACAGAGGAAGACATAAGTTACAGGTAGCCTGTCGACAGAAACTAGGAACCAATGCAGGAAAGTGTTTCTGCACGGGCTGAACGCACATGATTAAAGTTATTTGGAAAAGGACAGGGAGACAAGAACGAAGAAGCGCCAGTAGAAGCATGAAAACGGAAGGAAGCATAGTGAGCATGAACGATAGACGTCCCGACGGCCTGGCTAAGGTAACCTACCGTGTATCACCGAGGTCGCTGCTCCACATAACATAGGATGGACGAACCTAACTATCCTAATCCTGCGGCCCATCCTATCTCCCCTGAGAAGGAATGGCTCAACGGGAGGAAGGGATTTCTGTAATATATCTCTTTAAAAACTGCAAGCATGCAGCAGAATAGGAAACGTGCAAGTGCAGAGCTGTGGCAGGAAGTCATGCGGAGGTGGCGGCGTTACAAGCACCAAGTGTAGGCCGAATGTATCTCATAAACTAGAGCACTCTGAGAATGCATACCTCCGCCAAGCAAGGCAGCAGTAACAAAAAATTCAAATCCGCTCTGAAACTGTGGTTTTCTCTACATCAACACCAAAATCTGATCGCTTGTGCCTTTTAATTATGTTAATAGCAGTGTCCGTTATTTTCTTGGAGATCAGTTCATAACTTTTTGACTTACGCTGCTAACAAACATTTTAACAAACATAAGTCAAACACATAAACGGACAAACCGATCATCACCAAAAGTTCATCAATTATTTCTTTTAACGTGACTAACAATTACTGAAAATTTCATAAAGATCCATTAAATAACTTTTGAGATATTGCGCTAACAAACATTTCAACACATTTCTACAAACATTAGTCAAAACACACAAACGGACCTATTGATCATCACCAAAATTTAATCAATTAGACTATGTCTTTGAACATTACTAACAATTCCTGAAAAGTTCATAAAGATCCATCCATGAATTTTTGAGTTATTGCGCTATCAAACATGAAATCAAACACAGCGACAAACGAACAAAACAAATCATCACAAAAATTTGATCGTTTACTCTCTGTAATAAACCCAACAACTCACGCAAATTTCATGAAAATCCGTCCATTACTTTTCAAGTTGGGGCACTAACAAAAAATAGGCAGACAAACAAACAAACGGATGGACAGAGCTTCACCAGAAGGTAATCATCTGTTCCTCCTAACATACCTAACATTCCCTGCAAATTTCGTCAAAATCGGTCAATAAATTTTTGAGTTATCTTGATGACTGACAGAATAACAGACAGACAAAGATGATGAAAACATAACCTCCTTAGCGGAGGTAATAAGCAGTAAGTAGAGAGGAAGGGAACGGAAGGTCCATCAAACTACAGCTTCATATCAAATTTGAACAAGGCCGTCCTCTAAACTGGGCATCTGAGGTCGGCCAGCCAATTAACTCAACTAGAGAAGAGAAAGTTCTCACGCGCAGTTCCGGTAAAAGGAGGGAGGAGTTCAGGCCACGAAACTCGTCAGGACGGCGGGAGTCCCGCGGCACCAGCATTAGTGGTCTTTTATTATGTATTGCATATCTGCTCATGTGGCATTCTGTACTGTATATAATTTTAATTCGTGAATATCGGCAAACAAAGATTAGTATTTAAATATCAAGGCGCTTGAGCGCCCATTTGACTGTCACAGAATTGGAGTCACATCGGTTGTCACTCAGCCTGTAAGCCGAACTCGAGAAGTACGAGCTCACTGCTCCACAGATGAGAATTTATTCTCTGAACAATACTATAAGGAACAAATGATATTTGCAGCAAGTCAAACTCGCAAGGCATTGCGCCTACCTGACTGGTAGCCAAAAACTAGCGGCACATGAATCTGCCAGTGCCAGAAGACTCTGGAACAGCAGGTAGCTATATGGGCTAACAAGAAGTAGGTAGGTACCTAACTCTCACCTCAATGATGACACCTTTGTCCAAAAGTGACTGCTTTTTGGCCGTCATAACAAAGTAATGCGTCTCGTCCTTGTAGTAGACAATGTTCTCCAAGTCTATGCCAGTTGCTGCTTTTAGTTCTTTGAAGAACTTTTGATTAAAGATGAAGGCCACTCCACTGATTTCCTGCACAGGATTTATAATTAGTCAATAATTAAACACTCTCAGTTCTAGTTAAACAGCAATCTCCATACGAATGACACATAGACTACTTGAACTGTGGGCGTTAACACTATCTCACTCAGGTAGGACTACCTCGCTACCAGGGCAACGGAATCAGGCGGACTAGGTCCATTCTTAATTTCTAGGACACGCCCCCCCCCCCAAAATTGTTCAACTCCTGTTGATTGTGACTCGGCAACCTTGCTCACTACAAGGGCTCTTCCTCCTATAGCTATGCAATAGGAGAAAAACCTTAGCAAAATATCACAAATGAGCAAGATCAGGTTAAGGATTAAACATAAGCTTATCTCATTGGCAGCTATTTCAAGACTACATTCCTATGACGCTGTGTACCAGATGTGGTGCGCATGGCGGCCAATGTGTTGAGACCAGGGCATATATAACACCCTCGAACAGGCCCATACCAGAACAAAATATAGGGTATACACCAACTCAACATAGGATACTTGTAGTAATGGCAGAAAGCTAACATATTCTTCTCTGTAACTGAAATGCTCGTAAAAATCAATTATGATGAGATAGAAAGACTCACAGACGAATTGTTCATTTACTTATAGGTCAAAACATTCCTAACTGGTGCACTCTGAGAGTGCATAGGTACCTCCGCCAAGCAAGGTAACGGCAATGATTGAAAAATTTCACTTTGTTTTGAAACTATGATTTCCTTTGTTTAAGACCAAAATCTAATCATTTTTGCCTTTTGGCGCTTATTAGAACTTCTGTGATTTTCCTGAAGATCCATTCATACCTTTTGGAGATATGGTGCTAAGAAAAATCCAGACAAACATTAGTCAAACCGATCACAACCAAAATTTTTCGATCATATATGTCTTTCAACATTACTAACAATTCCTGTAAATTTCATAAAGAATCATTCATGACTTTCTGAGTTATTTGGCAAACAAGCATAAAATCAAACACAAATATACAAACGCACATATCGTCACGAAAAATTTGATCATCTACTCTTCGTGATAAACTGAACAACTCGTGCAAATTTCATAAAAATCCCTAACTTTGTGAGTTATGGCATTAAGAACAAAAGGCAGATAAACTGACGGAAGAACGGATCTTCACCCAAAGTTAATCATCTGTTTCTTCTAACATACCTACCTAACAATCCCTATAAATATTGTAAAAATCCGTTCAAAACGTTTTCAAGTTATCTTAATGACAAACAGGTAGACAAAAAAAAAAAAAAAAAAAAAACGACAGACAGACAAAAACACGCGACGAAAACATAACCTCTTCGGTGGAGGTAACTAGCCCACTCTCTAGCTCATAGCCCTCCTATTGATGGTGTTATGCTCACAGAATAGCTATGACAATAGTAATGAACACGCAGCGCTATTAATCAAAAGGTATATTATGATTCTTGTACCATTTTGTGGATTAGCTATATTACCAGACATTGGAATTACTTCAACCCTCTACCGGGCAGCTAAGAAATGACCTCGTGCAAATAGCATACCAGCAGTGACCGTATACGGCCATAAGCCTGGTGCCTACTGTACATATTATCAATATATTTTGGCCTAAACTTTGTTGTTCAGAGCAATATTAACAGATCTTCGAAGCCTTTTGCAAACAAAACATTATTACCTGCACACACGACTCTCCTTCAGTGCGCTTGTTGATGAAGTTTGCAGTGACGGCGATAGCCAACTTGCCTCTGAACTCTGTACGTTTGAAGCCAGGCAGGGTGTTGCGTTTACCATCAGCACCCACGAGGACATCAAACTCATACTGGTGGAGGCTGTGGTCGGGCTGATTGAAGCGAGCCCGCCAGCCAATTTCTGGTAGAAAAATGTCAATTTGAGGTGATTCCTATTACAGTAGCCTATAAAGTGTTGAGGCTATGCATCAATGAACAAGTAAATGTGTACAGTTAGTAGACAATTCTCCTTTCATTAAGAATGTATCTTTTGATACTGGATTTTTTTCTTCTTAATTTGCATTTCCATAGTACTAATACTTTCATTTGTTCTTAACATTTGACTGAATTCACCTGACATTTTTTAAGACAGCTAACAATGTAGCTAGCCTACGAGACAAATCTAATTAGGTAGCACTTACTTTCTGTTTGGTCCTCAGGAGGAGGCACCAGTTCTTCAAAGGCAAGTCCCTCAAAAACCCGTACCCCCAACAGCAGAGCCACCTTCAGTAAGATGCATTGCAGCTGGCGAATACCTAAGAAAACGATATAAGGGTAAAATTAAGTTTGTGAAGCTATTAATAGCTTCATAGATACGGTATAGCACAAGAAAAGGAGCTTCTATAATAGTAGTAGTATAAAATAGTTTAAGCCTCCCAAAATAAGAACTAAGCTTTTCTAAAAGAGGATAAGGAAGGACCATACAGTATGGTAGGTATGTTGACAGACACGTGGAACCCATGCACGAAGAAGTTCCCACACAGGATCAACGTGCATAGAACGAGTCAGAAAAAAAGAGGAAGAACAGACGAGAGTAATACCAGAAGTATATATGAAATTAGAAGGAAGCAAAGGGGGCACACAAGATAGACGTCCCATTGGCGTAGCTAATGGCTAAGGTAACCTACGGGGCTCCCCAAGACATAGGATGGGCGAACTTAAACTAACTTAACCCTATGGCCCATCCCATGAGGGGAGAGCTACTTTATTAACAAGATAGGTAGGTACTATCGTTATTGGTTATAAGTAGAAAGGATCAACTAATATCAAAATGGTAGCATCTCACGAAGGGGCAAATTCACAGTTCTATTTAGGTAGCTACTAAAAAATAGACAAATTGATAGAAGAACAAGCATTATTGCTAAGTAATGTAACACAAACATGCAAAGAAGCTAGTTGCAAAGAAATCCTTGGAAACTTGTAGGGTTTAGCTAGGTTAGGTAAGAGTGACTAAGACAGCTAGCAGTACGGGGGCAAATATGCCCATTCCTAGAGAGCAGCCAGGAGTCATGTGTTCCAGACCCCTCCTGAGCAATTACTATTCACCATTATGTATGTTAGTTAGTTATAAACTTTGTTCAACCTCCGTAGCCGCAACTCAGGCGTTCCAACAGAGATGAGTGTGTAGTATTTAAATACCACATAATTTGTCGCGTGGCCTATGTGCGCTACTACGGGCATGAAACAAGGCGCAAAGCATAGTAGGAGACACTCGAGTGGTCGGCTTCTTTCACGGCCTTCCACACGAGAGAGATCGGAGAAGTCCCGCGGACTAGGTACGCTATCTCGATCGACAGCNTGAGTGATGCCCAAACATATTGTGGCAGGGAAAGGGCCCGCCACAATATGCCCCTGAGGGCAACATTATGTAGCTATGTTTCTGGTGCTACAAGGTACTCTCCATAGCATAGGATGGGTGAACATAATTAACCTAACCCTTTAGTCCATTTTATAGCTACCTACTGAGAGCATGGTTCCAATGTAGCCCATCTTATATCTTCAACGAGTATTGGTATGACAGCTAAGAAACATAAGTAGCTAAAAGAAACTCACTTATATGATCGATGGACCCAGCACAGAACTTGCCATAGAACTTCTTGGCTCCAAGAGCCTTAAGGTCAGTTATAACAAAGGGCCAGAGATGGAGTACATTGTTGCGAGAGAATCTGTCTCTCTTCTCAACAACAACAACCTGAGCACCAAGCAGCTGAGCTTCAATGGCAGTGCGCAGCCCGCACGGTCCACAGCCAATGATCAGTACCTGGGTGACGAGATGGGGCCGACGTTTAGCATCAGAGAGCTACAAAGAAATACTCTGATACCTCTTGAGTGACATGTTTTTGCTAATAATTTATACTTTGGTGAACACTTCTTGCTAATTATGTGTATACACTAAATTATATATAAAGTAGATTAAAATATAAGTACAATAATCTCACTCATGCATCATTATCATCTTGAAATTTAACCACACCCTCTCACTCACACATTAATGCCATGTCAAAACAAGATTATACAATGCTTGAGATATAGCTACATTCTTAGCAAAGAAATACAACAAACAGGTAACAATAACGATTTACATGTAATGGCAATTATACAGGTAGCTAGTTAGCTAATTAGAAATACAATACTAATAAGTTGCACAAGTTACTTATTTAATTTCAAGACTTAAGGGGACCGTCTTGCCAAAAGTGTGAAAACTTTCTATTTTACTTTTCTTCTTCTGCACAGTAGCTATACATCAGACAAACACGCAGGCAGAGTTTTGGGCAGCCAGTGCAACCGTATGTAGGTAGAATAGGGGGTGGAGGGGGGATGGGCCCCTCCTGAGAAGTTTATCTTTTAGACTTTAAAAAGATTTCTATAATTGGACCAATCTTAATGAAACTTGGTACAGATATGTAAAATCAAAACAAATAGCTACTAGTGTGCTTTTTCCAATTTTCCTCAGAGAAAACAAGTTATTCAAAGGAAAAAAAATTGTTTTCTTCTAATAATTAAAGGTAGTCCTAGTGATACCACCGTATCCACTCCATGAGTGATCTGTACAGTGCAGACTCTGTTGTTCTACATAGCTCAGTAGGAATATTTTACCTCAGCATTCCTGCGGGAAAATTCTCGGTTGGCTCAGTGCGCTATTACTGGTAAAAAAAGGCACAAAGAACAATAGAAACACTTGGGTAGACGGCCCTTTTCAAGGCCTTCCACACGAGAGAGTAGAGGTGTCCTGTGCACTGGGTGAGCTATCTAGATATCTCTTTGACAACCCACCCCACGCAACAGAAAGGGAAATATAGAGAACCTACCTAACGTAACAAACTAACCTTCTCAGCAGGAACTATGGCCAGCTGCAACATCCATTGCAGAGAAGGCCCTCAGGACAGCCCTTGGGTTCATGAGGCCCATATATATTATATTTTCTTTGAACAACTCTTTATGGGCAAATATGAAAAAAAGTACAGGAGTCTAACCCAAATTTTATTCTGATTTCCCATGTCTGTATAAAGTTTATGAAAATCAGCACAGAAATAAATAACTTTATGGATTTGGAAACTTTGGGGGTGGCATAACTTGAAAATTAGTACCTACTATGAACCGGAAGTTAGCTCCTCAACTATTGGGAAAATAACTCATTTTCTATGGCAAAAATTGGAAAAGTTCTTAGCAAACCCACCTTTA
Organism: Parhyale hawaiensis; assembly: GCA_001587735.2. Classification (NCBI taxonomy): domain Eukaryota; kingdom Metazoa; phylum Arthropoda; class Malacostraca; order Amphipoda; family Hyalidae; genus Parhyale; species Parhyale hawaiensis. Next base: position 622,883 of record LQNS02015105.1, on the reverse strand, counting down.
TTTTTTGCTTTTACATAACTTTATCAGGTTTCATGAAAATCAACCAAATAAAAAAAACTTTTTTCCACAAGATGGTCTCCTGAACTCAATTTTGTAAATTACTCTTGTGTGTACTACTGTGTAACTCACCTTTGTATTGGCACAGGATTTGCCGTGGTTGTAACACTTGTGACTGGCTCTCTTATCAAACTTAGCCCACAGAGTCTGTGCCTTCCATGACTTGAGCTTTGCTTTGAGCTTAGGGTAAAACTGTCTGATGTTTGCAGGTCTAAGCTTGAGCAAATCACATATCTGTCTGTAGTGGTGTAGCACAGATTTGAATGTTGAGGCTGCTATAAATTTCTCAAGAACATCGGCAGCCTGAGCTGCCTCGGGTGATGTAGCACCCGATTCCATAGATCTCCCGCTGCCACCATTGTGATGGGCATGTGCTCCGTGGTTCTTGTACATGCTGAAAGGAAATGAAACTTACAATGGGTGTGCACAGTCGTGCAGGAGTACAGGAGTATATATTACCATTAACTAAGTAAATTTGCAAATTGGAATAAAAATATACGAAAAACATTTATGAACACATTTTTTTCCTTAATTTCTGCCAATAGATTCTGAAGCTTACAGAGTAGAGTCCCCTCAAATCATCTGGATGCTAAACTTTACAGGATGTGGAGTGCAAGTAACTAAATACAGTAAAACCCCTCTAATCCGAACGTCTGATTATAGTTCAAAGTGCAATCCAAACAAATAAGCATTTTTTTGATTAACAGGGTAAAGTACGGAGTTCGTACAAATACCTCTGGAATCCGTACAAGGCGCTTCTCATTTTTCGGTTTAAGGGAGTGATGAGCAAAAAATCTGCGCGAGGTGCTGTGCAGAAGATACAAACAATCTCTCTATAATCCGTATTAGTGCAGAATACAGAGGTTTTTTCGGATTTGTAAGTAGCCAGGTAATCCGAAATCCCAGGTAATCCGAAATCCCCGCTAATCCGTCACCAAATTCCCCCAGTGCTGTGCGAATTAGAGGCATTTTACTGTACCTATAATTTTCAAACCTTCCTAGACACAACTATAGCTGATGCTCCTGAGAGGAGAGGATAGGGATATGTATATCACTAGATAGATGGAAACAATGGATGACGGTGTGCCCTCACAAGATCAATGTACCTAGGTACATGGAAACAGCACGTTAGTAAAAAAAGAGGAAAACAAAGTATAATTATAGGAGTATGAAAATGGAATGAAGCTAAATGGACATGAATGGCAAATGCATAGAAGGCCCAGCTTAAGCTATGATAGGTACATGCTAGTACGGTACTAATTGAAGCCATGGCCCATCCTATGACCCCTGTGGGGTCTTGCTTGTGGTTAAATGCACACAATTTACAGCCAAGGGACAGGGGAAATTAATTCCAGCAATGATAGGTAGCTATATAGACTATATCTACCGTACTGCCCTGACTAGGTGCATGGTAAGATTTAGCTATACATCTTTGGTGAGATAGGCTATGTTCAAGGTTTTGGGTTTTGTGAAGCACACTACTGGACCTGGCATGTAGGGGTGTGCCAATACCAAATTTTTTGACAATACCGACGTCTATTCTTATTTATCCTTTGTTGCTGATGGCATTGATGCCAATTCCCAATTAGATGCCAAAGCCGATTCCACCTCTTATCAGATTTACAATAAAAATAATAAACTCCCCTATTGGAAAGATAGGATGGGGCATAGACCATAAGGTGGTCAAGTTAGTTAGGCTCAACTATCCAAGGGCCCTCAGGAATTATAGAATGGGCCATACGGCTAGGCTAGTTTAGGTTTGCCTATCCTATGTTAGGTATGAAGAGCAGCACCCCAGGAGGACCCTGTAGGTGACCTAAGCTATTATCTAGGCATTTGGGACGTGTCTTTTGTGCCCACTTTGCTTCCTTTCCATCTCATACTCCTACTGATCTTTCTTCCATCTATTCTTCCTCTGCTTTCCTGACTTGCTGTTCTCGTGTGCATTGATCCAGTGTGGGAACACCCTTGTACATGGGTTCTATGTGTATCACCATACCTAGTCCTACACGTCCCTTCTTTATTCCTCTGAGATATTGCCTTTGTTGTGGAACGTAGACCTAAACTTCTAAATATAGCTATAGAATAATAATGATCTGATGTTGTGGGGAACAGCAAAACCAGGGAGATTGTGTAGGTTATATTAGACATTAGCTGGACCTTCGGGATGTCTGTCTTCCGTGTCCATGTTGCTTCCTTCCGTTTTCATACTCTTGCTGATGATGCTTTGCTCCACTCTTCCTTTTCTCATCTCATTTGATGTTCCCATGCGTGCTGATTCAGCCTCGTTCATAAGTTCCCCGTTTCCATCAACATACCGTAATGGTGGTGAAATTGAAACAGAGTTTGAAGGGCTTTCAAAGCCTTTATCTTTTATTGTAATATGTAAGATAGTATGTGCATATTATTGACCTAGATACCAAGTTTTATATAGCTACCTATAATGTTTTACATATTACATTAAAAACAAAAGGTTTAGCAGCCTTTCAAATTCGCCCTACGTTTCTATTTCACCTGCCGTTACGGAACTTCATGTCCCTTTTCCTCTCATGAATCACCGTAGTTGTGTCTAGGAAGGCTTAAGCAACAAGCCTAATAGCGTCGTCCAGAGCGGAGATGGCAAAAAATATTGAATTTGTCTTAGCCCAAATACTTATAGTACAATTTGGCTGCAAGGTCAAATGAATAGTGTATTCCGGGGTGGAGATGGTTGGCGAAGTGCCGGGGCGGAGATGGCGAACCGCAAAAAACCAGGGGAAAAAGGTATGGACAGAGCTGAGCTATATAGCTACCATATGGAAGCCTATAATGTTGTCTAATAACCAAGTAAGTAGCAAAACTCTAGCATGTTTCTAAGTATTTTAAAAAAAATTTGATTGAGACACTGTGAAAAAACACCCTACAAAAATTCATTTTCCTGACACCCTGTTTTTTTTTCAATTTGTGTATACAGTACTCAAATTCTAATGATGCTAGAAAAGTGAAACTTGGGCCGTTGGTAGCTGGTATATGTGTGTTTATTTCCT
>LQNS02015105.1:549257-564232 GCA_001587735.2 Parhyale hawaiensis | reverse complement strand
ACAATGAGCCTAACTCAGTGGAGAGTAAAACAACATACGGGTACTTACTTCAATGGCTTTACGACAAGTGGCAGGGTTGGAGCCCTGGACCTGCAGCAGGAGGACGTTGTCTGCCTCTTGGGTGACCCGAGCCCCGCCACCAATGGTCTGCAAGGACAGCAGCTCGCCAACTTGCAGCTGCCGGAGCAACACCAGAATGTAACTTAGCGCTTCTAAGGTATAGCATATATAGCTGCCCTTTATATCAACAAACTTCGTTTTGTACTTCGTACTATTCGTGGTGGATGTAGCACATGTAACAAAGATGGGGGGAAATGAATAAAAACAGTGAGTTCAAATTAAACGAGATCACAGTCAAGCACAAAAATAATTATATTGAGCGGTCAACGAAGAGGGAAAACAGAGAAGCAGCACCGATGACCAGCAAAGCGAGAATAGAAGAAAGAAACAGTAAATTACAAAGTCCCAAATGCTTGTAAACGGGAGTGATAAAAAAAGCAAGAAGAAAAGCCAACCCTAAAGAGAACTAGCGACAAAGGTTTCGCTCCCGTTATGAATACTGTTAGTCTGCTACATTATATTGCAATTGCGAGCTATGATTTTTCACTATAATGGCGGCCACAGTGAGACAGAAAGAAGGGGCACATAGCATGGCAAGAGCATCGTGCAGCCCCAACACAAGGACGCTCCTACAGTGGATGATCACGCACAGAGTGAGTAAGGACCGAAGGAGGGAGCTGAACACGGGGCAGTTAGTCGAGTATGACCAAGGAAAGCAGCAGCGTGGACGCGAAAGAAAGATGTCCCTCAGGCCTAGCTCATGCAAGGATAATTTTGGATTGCTCCTGGGGGGGGGGGCGACCTCTCATAACACAGGAAGAGCGAAGTTACAACTGAATCCTAACGCAATGTAGTTTGTAATGACAGTATCAGGCGCCCGACGTTTGTAGGTACATAATACAGCCCTAGCAATAAGCTGTGGCGTGTGTAGTCATACGATGGCCCTATGAGTACCTACCTGATAAAATATATTTATTTTGTATATTCTTTCTAACCACAGAACAGCTTTAAATTAATAAAAAAAAATAAATGGTCACATACAATTAAAGACAATTTATCGCGAAGAGGCTATGAAAATAATAGCAAAATAGGCAAGAGCGCACGCACCTTCCTAGGGTGGACAATAACAGTAACATGGCAGTGGTACTGAGTGGCGAAGGTTCTGAAGGCGGCCATGGCTCTGTCCTGCTGCAGCCACCGCTCTGCAGCACTGTTCTGACATCCCACCAGGAACTGCAGATTGTCCACGATCACATGACGCACGCCCCGCACCAGCACACTCTCACGGAGGGCCTGCAAATCACACGATTTCCGTTTACCAACTAAAATAAGAAAAGCCGCATTAGCAATTATTACTATTATCTTGAGGGTTTTCCCGCCGTATTCGATGCGAGCACGATATAACAGCGATCTATTCATTCGCTAATAATGGCGTTAGTATTCAAAGAATGGTCAAAGTGTTACATAAAGAGTTGTAAGATTGGACAGTGTCCTTCGGTGATGTGACAGAGTCGGATGGTTCTCATGACTGGATTGAGGTCTTCAGTTATTCAAAGATAGTACAGTAAGTCAATGCTGGAGACGAAGGAATATAAGGGGCCTTGGAAGGCCGTTAGATTATCAGAGAAAACGTCCTTGATATTGTCAGCATGAGCGCCGAAGTTATGTCGGAGTTGGACGTCGAATTGAGGGCAAGCTACTAGAATGCGCTTAATAAATATCGGTAGTAGGGGAACATTACAACTTCGGTTTTTGTCGTTCCGAGCTTCGGTCTTGTCTGTTCGTAGATTTTTAGATTTTTTTTAGGATGTTCCTGTTGAGTGAGGTTTATTGTAGATCTTGTAGGTTCTTGGGGAGCCTTAAAAGTGAATTTTGATGTGTTTAGAGGTGTACCGATTCGGATGCCTATTGGCCTTGGGCTCGTCAGTACAAGGTTGCGTGACGGGGTGCTGCTCGTAGTTTTGGTACTGTTTTTGGGTGCAGCACCAGTACTGGTGGTCCCTCGAGGTTCGACCGTAGTCTTCTTCAAGGCCCCAGGTGTAGCCGGTGTAGCATGCACTGTGTTCGAAGTCGTTACGGAATTAAAAAGTCGGCGGGGCTGTGTCTGCTTTCTTGTTCCTTGAACTTGTTGGTCAAGGGTACTTCCTGAGTGAGCTACCTGGGCAGTGGATTCAGCAACTGCAGCAGTACCGCTAAGATTGGTCCCCCGCTGTCGGGGCTGTCTTGTTACGAAGTTGTAGGTCTTCCCTTACTCCGCATATCGTGCTTGCACAAATTCACGGGCAATGGAGAATTCAGCGTGTTGGTTAACCATGGTTGCAAGATTTCCCTACGGAAAAGGTAGCTGGGGCAGTTAGAGCTGTTTGAAGCATGGGCTTGTTTGCAATTGACACAAAGTGGGTCATTGCTGCAGGAGTCACCCTTGTGTCGTACAGTACCAGATCGGACGCAGGTTTCCTCGTCCGAGCGACATCGCTTTTTGGTGTGTCCAAGTTTTTGGCACTTGGTGCAGCGTAGAGGGTTTGGGATATGTCTCCACTATTTCACTGTGCCAGCTCAGTTGGATATTTGGAGGAAGAGAAGATCTGTTGAACGTGAGAATGAATTTGTTGGTTTCTACCAACTTGCTACCTCTATTAAGCTTAATTTGCTCGATATTGGTGACTTGTTGGCATGCTAGGACGCTATATATGCGTTCAGTAGGGGGTCTTACACGTGGCTCTGCTGAACACAGTGCTCTGCAAAGAGTCCAGGAATAGGTGGAGCGAGACTGTCACAATACAGTTTCCTAGTTTTTTCAGCTCTTTCAGGCGAGTTCCCTGCTCTATGCAAGTGATTTCAGCTAGTAATGAGTTTTTAGGGATTTGGCGAGTGGTCTTCAGCGTACAGCCTCATTTTGTAGGTCAATCCCTGCCGAAACTACATCTACGTAGTCATGGAGGTCGTAGCCTGGGAAGTTCATTGCATAAAACGTTGGGTAAGATGGAATAGTTTCATATAAATATTGGGTCGACTAGTCTAGAGTTAAAATTTTACGTTTTGGGACATCGTTTCCCGTAATTAGAAACTAAATAAAACGCTATCAACTATAATAGGAATAGTTTATTTAAACATTTCTTAAACATAAGGCTAATGAGGGGTGAGATGTTGTCAGGTTGAGGTGTAAAGTGCGAATGACCGGAGCAAATTCTGAGAGGCCTAATGTGAATGCTCGTACAGTTCGGCGATTAGGAAGAAGCAGCTGGGTACATTCAGTGAGCGGAAGGATCAGAGCTAGTACAGTTGGAGGAAAAGGATGTCTGTGCAGTCGGTCGATTGGGAGGAGGCAAACGGGTACAGTCAATGAACGGGGTGATCAGAACTAATACAGTTGAAGAAAAAACACAAATAAAAAAAGGAAATTAGTTATGGACCGTGATGAGAGGTACAGCTGTTGTCATTGTATTAAGGCTGGGTTTTGTTTTATAGATGTAAAGAGATTCTAAAGTTGTCAGTTCTATTGGGGCTGAAAAATCGATGATGGAGAAGTCTTTCCTGCTAATGGGATGATTGTTTTCTTCTGCATGAAGCCGAGGAGCCGAATGGGTAGGTTTGACTAAGGGTAAACCAGTTCTACTAGAGATATATACCTAAATGTTGATCAACGCGGGCTTTGTAATGCTATCCAGTGCTGCTAATGTACGAGGCGTAGCAGCCTCTGCACTGAAATTTATAGACAACACTGGACAGAAGGAGGTGTGCGAGGTTTGTCTTTGAATTTTAAATATGATCCTAAGGTAAAAGTGTATCTGTAAGAGAACCTAAAATTTATATGTGGGTACGCTTCGGAAAGGAGAGTTCTTAGAGAGTTAATTGTAGTGATAGCGGCTCTGCTATAGTATGGAAGAGAGTGGAAAAAAATCTAATTTTCGAACAGTAGGTTTAGTAATGCCGGGATCAAATAGTTTGGCCAGAAAAAGTTTGCAGTAATGATCTAAAAGGTGACGTGGATAGCCGTTATTCTTGAAGAATGTTCGAAGAAAGTTTATTTCCTGTGAAAATGCCAAGTAGGAGGATGACAAATGATATGCTCTAAACAGTAGAGTTTTGATTGCATTTTATTTCGAATTGATCATGGAATAGTTTTTGATCGAGAAGAGTCAAGTGATGAGAAGTGATGATTTGAGTTTTCACCAGTTGTTTCTTTGGACGTCGTGATTTAGGGAACACGTATGGTTCCAGAGATATGGTTTTTGCTGTTGAGTCAGTGAGAGTTCGAGTCTGAGCTGAGTCGTCAGTAGGACTAGACGTAGTCAGCTCGCTAGTCGAGTTAAGAGTGATGGGTGGCCGACTTCCATCAGGCGACGCGGAGGAAGGGGGAATTCAGGCCCAGAGCTCGCATACATCGCAGTCGGCCCAGGCTGCGGATGACTTGGCTCTAGGTCACCCGGGACCAGCGCCGACCGTCCCACCTCCCCAACGTCATGACCATACTGTGAGTCAGCAGCCGTTAGGCCGCCGTCCCCTGTTTCTTCCTTATTAGACTTTTCCATGTTTTTTTACCATGTCACCCGGAACCCTCCGCCCTATGGCAAACTTCAAACGTGTAAGACGGGGACTGTGTTTGGTATTTAGGGCATCACCAAGCCTAGTGTCAAATAACCCCACTCCAGGGAGCGGCGTGTCAATGGCCGGGGAGGGAGTAGCCCCTGCGGACCGGGGTCAGCCCGTGTCTACGGTACAGACCCCAGTTCCGCCGGGCATACTAGTTAGGGAGTCGGTGGCTGTGGGCAGTAGATGCCTACTCTCAGGCCGAGGCTACAAAAAATATATATATATTTTTGTAACACGTCCAGCACCCTTCCACCACGCCAACAGCCGCCTACCCGGCACCAAGAACCCCCGCGAAAACCAGCTGCGCCAGAAAGCCGCACTCAAGCCCAAACCGCAGCCACACAGTCCGAGCCCACACCCGGCCCCCCAGCGGCGCCAGCACCCACACAGAAAGCCCCCAGTGCCAAGCAGACGGCCACCAGCACGGCGGACGGGCACCAGACACGTCACTAGTCAAAAAGAAGAACAGCGCCTTCTAACCAGTAGATAGGAAGAGGAGAAAAGAGGAAAAACGGTAAATAAGCTAAACTGTGGAATAGCCAAGACAAACTAAGGAAGGAAGCGGGAAACCGTGGCCCCGTTGCCACCCCTCCGTGATCGGTGACACGGTAGGCTTGGAGGAGGCCGTATTAGCAATTTGCTGGCAGCTCCATCCATCAGTTCAATCACTGGTTCGTTTGTCTGAACGTTACTAATGCAGCTAAATATATAAGCTAACGTCAAAGGTAATTATTTACTGGCATTTTTTTCCCCCACCCCCATCAGTTTCAGATGGGGACAATTTTTAGCCAGCTGACGGCTATAGCGCAGTTCAGTGACGTTAATTTAGTGTAGGTAGGTACTCAATAGCACCTCGTAGTCAGTCCAGTGACGTTAATTTAGTGTAGGTACTCAATAGCAGCTCGTAATGAGGAAGTAATCACAAATAAAACATTCGCTCGTATAAAGGTCAGTTCACACGATAACCTTTTGACGCCGTCACAGCCAATCACGCATCTGAATGTTTCCGTCGACTGTTCGTAGACAACATAAAGGACACGGCATTTCTTAGTTTCAAACACACTTCAAAATTAAAAAATATCCAAAATATTAAAAGTTGCACTAGCCACAAGCCAGCTAACATTTTAGTTTATTTTTTTGCCGGCATATAGTTGTGTTTACAATGAAGCAACAAAGCATTCAAAATGATTTGCAGAAAGTATAAATCAAATAGAAAAAGAAAAACGATAGTGTGACACCACCATAACGATTGATCGAGTTGGGCTGGAACGAAGCGTTAAAAAAATTATATAGCTCATAATAAAGCTACCAAACACATTTAAGTGACAACTCTATCACACTATAGTATTGTAACATCATTTCTTAACTAGCAAACCGATGCAAACAATGTTCCTAATGATGAGAACGCTAATACTCATCAAGTTTAAAAATTAGAGAAACTATTGCTACATTGAAAATATTGGCGATGGCAAGCAAGCAAGCAATACAAAGTGGCTGAAGACGTAGGTATTGTACCTGCATGACGAGCTCCAGCTCCTGCTGGCCATGCACGTTGAGGAAATATAAAGGCACCTGACGAAACAGGTGCGTGAGGGCATCGTAAGAAGCTCGGTCAGATGGGAGGGGGGCACCAGAGTGCTGTTGCAGTAGAATTTCGCAAAGACGCTCTATGGAGATCTCCAAGCTTGCCCACAGCGTTACAACCTGAGATGTATTGTCCTTAGTAAAACGTTCAACCAATGGGAGGAGAAGTAGATACTGTAATCTAGAAATAGCGTCAAGGAGTACAGAAATAAGAGTTTAAGTGGGCATAAAATGCAATACATACAAACAACCTATTTTTTATAGTATGAATGTATTATGGTTTCATTCACTAATCATGAAAAATTCGCTGGACTGAAAACTTGTCAAACTACATCATTAAGAGGAGTCCATGTTGAACTAGGCATGGGTTTCGCAACTTGATTATTCACAGAAGTGCATAGTATGGATAACGGTAAGGTTGTCTGCGACTTACACCTTGCATAGCGAGATCCAGCGAATACTCAGCCATGAAAGTGGTCTTCCCAGCCCCTGTAGGGCCTGACACGACCGTCACTTCCCCAGCGCGATGGCCGAGCAGCATCTGCTGCAAATCAGGGTATCTTTGCCAGGGAACACCTCGCACCTGTCAACACACAATTGCTCTTATTAGCTACGGTATTTTAGGCCTCCTTGGTCCCTAATAAGGATTGTGGAGAGAAAAATCCAAGTTCGACCGTGATATTCAATGCTTCAAAAAATACGGGATAACCACTAGCGGAGGAACAAAGCGAACGGGATACCACATCTAAAGAACAAAGCAACGGCATGTGCGCAGAATAAGGCGTAAGGGATAGTCACATATGGAGAAACAAACTTAGAGCCAAGCTACACTGATTCTGACAAGCACACAATGGACCACATGATGGGCTCAATACCTCGTAAGGATGTCTGATGCGGTGGTAGACCTTTTCTTTAATGGTGTCAAAGGACACAACGGTGTCAGTGAGGCGCAGCTGCTGGTGGGACGCGAGCCTCGTCAGGATCTGTTCCTTACTTAGCTGATGCAGAGGCGCTCCTGCACAGCTGTGTAGGAATTTAGAAGCCATCCTAGAATCCTAGTTGGTTAGTTATAGTCAGGACGTTTAAGCCTCCGTTTCCGAGCAGAACGATATCACAGAGGAAAGAGCAAGGGACATATAGTATGCCGATAGAAAAGGGGAACCCATGCACGAAATATTCCCACACATGATTAGTGTGCATGGGAACAGCAAGTCGGAAAAGAAAAGGAAGAACAGAATAAAGCATGAGCAAGTAGGAGTATGAAACCGGGAAGGAAGCAAAGTGAGCACGAAAGAGAGACGTCCTGAAGGCCTAGCTAATGGCTGAGGTAACCTACACGGGCCCTCTCTGGGGTTGCCTGTCCCAATAGCATAAGATGGACGAACTTAAACTAACCTAACCCTATGGCCCATCCTATGCCCCTTGAGGGTGGAATCCTAGTTGGGTACAATATGTACCTCCCAGCGCTACTTAGAGGATAGCAACTAATTGATCTTCAAATACATAGTTTAGCATACATAAAGTTATTAGTTCAGAACTAAAATCAAGGTAGCTATAAAAAATAATCGATTTCACCTGAAACTCAGAACTTTTTTCTCAACAGCAAAAGAAAAATAAGAGCATGGTTTTACACAAAATGACCTTTTCTTTGTCCACATAAAACTCCAGTCTATCTGGCTATTCACTGGTCTATTTTACGCACATCAATTGAAAATTTGTCCTCCGCAGCTAGAAAGGACTGCTAGCACTTAGGCTAAGCGAGTCGAAATTACTGTGCTGTTTAGAGCAATCCAGTTCTCTAATATTTTTAAATAGTGACGACAGTTTGAAATCCACAGGGTTCAAGTCTAGACTACCAAATGAAAAATCACCAGCCTTGATGAAGTCAGGAAAATTCTGAGAGCGCCACAGGGACATTTGCTTTGTGCACTGGGGCCGCATCCGACAGAAAGCTCCATTCTTTTCCACTGAACACAGAACTGGTCAAGCGCTTGACTTTACCTTCAACAGCGTCATGAATGCACACACGAGCTATGGATATAACCCTTTTTCACAAAACTGGTGCTCCGTGACCCCCATGCTAAGACAAACCCTACCAAACATCACTTGGGCGGGATGGTGACCTCTTGAACCTTGCGAATAATTTCAGTCTCCAAAGGTACTTTGTTGAGCAAAAGCATCGCATATCAATGGTTGAATCTTCTAAAGAGAAAATATTCTCATACGTGAAAAGGATAATTCTGAGTGCTCCTCCAGTGTACCTGGTCATTAACTATTTGGATCTTTGGCACTCCATTCTTTTGTTAAATCTTCTGATAAATATCAAAAATGGATTAGACCCTAAACATTACTTTTAATCATACATCTTTTATACCTAAGCTTTTAATTAGTAAAAGTTTACTTATTTATTTGTAACTGAACAGATGTCTCTATAAAGTAGGTAGTATGTTATTCATTATTTATGCCAATGCAGTAGACAAATATGCTTCTAAGCAAGAGCTCACGGTTGGATAATCTCAGCAACACAGTGACAAAAGAGCGGAAGACCGAGACTAACTAGTGATGAGATAGCGAGGCCAATAAGCTCTCACCTAACAATACTACAGGAGATCTTCTGAGCTCTGATATGCTTGTAGAAGCGATAGGGCAAGACGGAGCCTCGACTGAGCCACAGCAGCACCTTACGCACTGACGACGGCAGCCCCCACGGGCTCACTGCAGTCAAACAAGAAAAATTAATGCAATGGAAGAATCTGTGTCAATTGAGAGGCTAAGACCATGGTTATTTTATCACGTCACAACCAACCAACGGAGTCAACCCTCGGAGGAGGGGGGGGGAGGGGGAATAACAGATGGCCGACGGGCTGTGACATTCCCTACACAAGTATTCGATCGTTACGGTATGAGCTAATATTACGTTAGTCCAGCCATGGCTAAAGACAATATTGTACATTGAATTGTTCAACTATTGAAGTAGGTAGTATATCAGCAGGTTTGTATTCTCTACTTCTACTCGTGCATACCACCTATGGCTGAAGTGTGTGTATAAGGAGTATTCTCACGCACCACTCGTTTTCCCATCATTGATGTTGGGAGGCACACCAACGATGGTCGGGGACTTTTAAAAGTTAATTATTAAAAATTACTAATTCTGCAGTTTGTTGCTTCTCGTACCAAAGTGCTGCAGCAATATGTTTAGGCTACCTCGTCAAGTAGCTTAAAATTGTATTTCTCCACGTTCCGCTCCTTGACACCATACACCAATAGAATATACCCAGCAATCTTTGTGTTATACGAGCGATGTTTCACCCCTCAAAATCACAATGGAGAGACAGAAGGGATGACTGGAGCCCGCCACAGCCAGATGGCGGCAGCCGTCGGAGGGCTGACGTCATCACCCGCTGGCCAATAGAGGCGGCCGACTGATCGACGTCATCACTGGCTGGCCAATAGGAACAGCCGGCTGGGTGTTAATGGCTGCCACAGTTCATTTACTGCAGATAGTTAAGTCAGCATTAAGGAAACACCCTTTCGCCCATCTTAGCCAATCAGTGACCCGCCGTTACACCATCTCAGCCAATCAGCGACCGCCGTGACTGGCATCAATTTCAACCAATGGGCGACTGCCACGTCACTCTGCTGGTATAGCTAAACGAGTGAGGCCGCGAGCGGCGGCTTCTTATACTGCAGTATACCAGAAAAGATTTCCCGCCAATTGTTTATAATTTATAACCTCAAATTGGAACTACCCAAACTGGCCATACACTTAATTAGTTAGTTATAAACTTTGTTTAACCTCCGTAGCCGCAACTCAGGCGTTCCAACAGAGATGAGTGTGTAATATTCAAATACTACAAAATTTGTCGCGTGGCCTACGTGCGCTACTACGNATCACAATGGAGAGACAGAAGGGATGACTGGAGCCCGCCACAGCCAGATGGCGGCAGCCGTCGGAGGGCTGACGTCATCACCCGCTGGCCAATAGAGGCGGCCGACTGATCGACGTCATCACTGGCTGGCCAATAGGAGCAGCCGGCTGGGTGTGGATGGCTGCCACAGTTCATTTACTACATATAGTTGAGTCAGCACTAAGGAAACACCCTTTCGCCCATCTTAGCCAATCAGCGACCCGCCGTTACACCATCTCAGCCAATCAGCGACCGCCGTGACTGGCATCAATTTCAACCCATGGGCGACTGCCACGTCACTCTGCTGGTATAGCTAAACGAGTGAGGCCGCGAGCGGCGGCTTCTTATACTGCAGTATCCCAGAAAAGATTTCCCGCCAATTGTTTATAATTTATAACCTCAAATTGGAACTACCCAAACTGGCCAGTTACTGATAAGTAAAGAAAAATAATAGACCATTGATTTTGAGGAGTTGTATTGCATCTTGACTTTCAGCACCATATTAAGAACTGAGAAAATCATTTGAAGATGTTTGCCTAAGTTGAAGCGAATGCTTGGCGTGGAATAGAATGATTCGCATGAGTTTAAAAAGACAAAATTAGACGATTTTCGTTCACCATGAAAACTTTGCATTACAACAACTGTCAACAAGTTATAAAGTAGAATGTTATACACACACGAAAAGCACAATGTACTGCAACTGAACAATTTTACCAACGTTTATCTAATAAACATTTGCAACACACACTTAGCCTCATGCACACACGACGCCATATTGGAAATTACTCAGGATGCCTCGATGCAAACGGAGTGACGCTATTGGCTGATACATTTTTGTGACGTCACTCTGCTGCAACTGCAGGTGCTGCCACTCTATTGCCTGACATAACTATCTGTAGTAAATGAACAGTGGGCATACTGCCTCTTTTCCGCAATCCGAATGCTTTAGTTGCACTATTCCTTGAAGACTAAGATGCTGCGAGATGCTTTCTGTCGTCGTGAGAGCTAACAGCCCCACAATATCCGTTAGTCTTTACTCTCCTCTGGCATTAGCATGGAAGCCCCTTCCTTGAAAGTCGCAGCTATCAGACGTTTGCCCCTCACTATCCAGAAAGGCAGTTCGTACTACACCAGCAACGCTTCGCTACGCTCAGACAGCATACCATCACCTCGCTCAGATGATCGAGTTTTAGTTATAGTTAGGAAGTTTAAGACTCCGTTTCCAAGCAGAATTATATTACAGAGGAAAGAGCAAGGGACGCATAATATACCAAGAGAAACGGGGAACCCATACACGAAGGTGTTCCCACACAGGATCAACGCGCATGCGAAAAGTAAGTCGAGAAAGAACACAATAACTTATGAGCAAGTAGGAGTATGAAATCGGGAAGGAAGCAAAATGGGAACGAAAGAGAGACGTACCGAAGGCCTAGCTAATGGCTGAGGTAACCTACACGGGCCCTCTGGGGTTGCCTGGCCCCAAAGCATAGGACGGACGAATCTATCTAACCAAACCCTATGGCCCATCCAATGCCCCCCGAGAGGTTCAGATGTTCGAACAGGCCGCTAGCAAGCAGAGATAATTTTCTGACTTTCCCCTCATATCGGTTTTGCCCTTCTACTGGCAAGCAGTCTCGTACGCACTTCGGCATCATCTCTTCCCAGAATCTGGAAAGTGGAGTAGGACCTGAGGTTTGTCTCCTCGGTTGTTGTTTCTCAATTACACTTCCAAGCACCTATTTGCTGTTCTATGAAACTCTAGTGGATATGCCACAAGTCCTGCAGGAGCAGAGTTTTGACCAGAAGCTACTACTTTTTCAGGTATCACAATAAAGGTACGAACATAAATTTTAGCTGTATAGAATAAATTGCGTAACAGTGACCTTTGGTCTAGGTAGTTAGCATACAGCATTACCCCGGGAACCCTGCTGAATTGCTTTCGTAATGGTACTCTACAGGTATATGGTGTCAAGGAGCGGAACGTGGAGAAATAATCCTTACGACAAGCGAAATGCGCAATATTTCTGCACTGGAGTGACTTGACATACGAGCCTGCCGAGCACGTGTTCCACCGGCCGCGGGTATGGAGAAACGCACGCGATCAGGGAGCTTCAATACCGTACAGAAGGAGGGTGCCCTACGGCCCAGGCACAGATTCGCCATAGTCAACAAGATCTTTTATGGCTGTGAGACGCGTTCATGAATCTCATTGGCGAAAGTGATGGAGAGCAGCAGACAAATCGAGTTACTGATATGCGATTGGTGCATAGGCGACTGGCTGCAGCCATAAGCGACTCTTTACTGATATGTGCTTAGTGCATACGGCAACTGGCTGACAGCCAAAAGAGACTCTTGAGCTTCACGGGCGAGGCTCCTAGCTCCCTCCTCTCTATAAAAGCAGCTTGCTCGCAATGTTCGAGGTTGACTGGCACAGGTGGCACCAGCCTCGTGGTCAGCCAGTGATGACGTCGGTCAGCTGGCTGCCTCTACTGGCCAGCCGGTGGTGACGTCAGTCCTAGGACGGCTGCCGCCAGTTAGCTGTGGCGGGCTCCAGCCATCCATCCCTCCTTCCACTGTGATTTTGAGGGTGAAACATCGCTCATTTAACACCCGCTTGTGATGGTCTGCATGATGTGCAGACAAAGATACATTACTGGGTGTATTCTATAGGGGTATGAAGTCCAGTCACTCAAGTAGAGAAATATAACTAAAGCATTTCCGCGCTACACTCGAGGTAAGCTGTTTTTTTTTTTATTTCTGATCAAAATTTTCATTAAGAATATTATTTCAGCATTTAAAATGCTAATACAATACCATAATAGCTATGCCGGGTTTTGCAAAAGTTCTGTTATACATTATTTTGCATGTTTGTGGTCAGTTTTAAAAAGTAAATTTAATTCTCTGAGATGCTGAGATGCTAACTCAAAATTTATCCTTTTTAATAAATTTTCACAGGGAATAAACAGTGGTGAGGTGCACGTGTGCCTCAATGGAAGTAAAAAGAAGCGAGATATTTACACTCCCCTGCGCGGGCCACGGTAAGTTGGACATCGAGGCCCAAGCATTATGGAGGTGGGTTGATTGGCTGTAGACACACAGTGAATCTAAACTAGGTCGAACCTAGAGGTCATCAACTTCATCTATCTACGACTGTGTAGATGGTTATCCGTCTGACGTTCAGCCGGCCTATGGTGATGTCTGGCTTGTTGTGACCCCACGTGGAGCAGAGCAGATTGTTATAAAGACGAACATTTCACTACTGCTTCACACCTATGGCTGAATAAAGTTACTAAGAGAAGACACTTCATTGCACTCACACATACCCTCGCATTGATTAGATCCCACAGCAGGTTTGACTGTAGTGTCGGCATTGTCCCAATCCCGTGAGCCACCAGCTATAACAATGCAAGGAATATCCAGTTGAGCGAGGTGCAGCGCATCCACCACAGATGAAACAACAAATATTTGTGATAACGCCGAGGAGTCATCAGTAGCGTTGAGTTTTGGAGTAACAAGAGAGGACCAGGCACACAATTGGTGGTGGACGAAACGTGACACAATCTGCACAAACAAAGCTTTAGCTTTAGAAACAAATGATCTCACTAGCTAACTACCCATAGATACATACCTATAACAATCACATAACTAAGAAAGTTTATGCAGTACTGAGTTACCTGGTACTTACGTAAAGTTTGTGCAGTTCTGGGTCTGGTACCTTTGTGCACAAGCTATATTACTGCAATTGATGCTGCCAGTATCTTTGTAAACATCACCCATTTGCTACACTTTTACATTAACAAACTTTAATATTTATTAGAGTACAAAACATATAGATGCATTTTATCCATTGTCTGCATCCAACACAAATTACGGTAATAATAGAACCATGGGAAGTATCTCAAATTGCCGCATTTGTTTGTTAAGGGCTGAATGAGTACATAGCTATATAGCTACCTATAAATTAATTAATTTTAAAATTAATACAATGAAAGGCAGCAGGGAATTGGGTAGACAAAAAAATTACTTCCACACTTTAGATATTTCTCAATACAGTATGTATGTTATGATAAAATAGGTAGGCTACACTTGGTTACAACAGCAACTACCTAATTGTTCAAATAAATCATAGGGGAGAAGATAATAGTGTAGCCAATAAGTCCTATTAAACCTAGAACATTAGCTTAATTTGGTAGCTACATCCAGGTATGCATTTACCATCAATTACTGTACCTCCAGTGTTCTAGGGACAAGTACTGTAGGGAAATTACAGAAAAAAGNAGAGGAGAAGATAATAGTGTAGCCAATAAGTCCTATTAAACCTAGAACATTAGCTTAATTTGGTAGCTACATCCAGGTATGCATTTACCATCAATTACTGTACCTCCAGTGTTCTAGGGACAAGTACTGCAGGGAAATTACAGAAAAAAGGTATCTATTTGCAAATACGGTGAGACAAGCAGAAGTGCAACAACCAACTTACCGGAGCATCACCGTGCAGGTAACACACACTGAAGTAACCAACGGGCTGCCTGGTTATGGCACCACTGGCAGCATCTGACACATGAGCGTAATGGTAGATGGGTACAATAAGGCGAGTTCCATCACTGCTAGAGCGGCAACCATAGTGTAGTAACACTGCTCTGCTGAGGCCCTGCATAAGTGATCAAATTAAAGCAGTTATAAGAAAATAATACCACACCATGGACAAAGAAACAGAATGTAAATTGAAAGAGTAATATGACAAGTTACAATCTACAGGTTAGAGAATACATTTGATGAAGGTCAAGTCAATAGAATATTGACAACATTTAACAAGTGTGAGATGTTACT
>LQNS02015105.1:459524-472137 GCA_001587735.2 Parhyale hawaiensis | reverse complement strand
AATGCATAAAAGACAAGCAAGCAGTACGCAAAGTGCTGCAGCCTGTCCCGCTTCTCTACAGTCAGTCAGTGCTGGCCTTGCAGTCCCGCCTCGCTATGCATAAGGTCCCGAGTTCGATCCAACGAACCAGCTACTGTACCAATTTTTACGGTACATCGGAACAACGTGCGAGCTGAATGTCTGCTGATAAAGTTGAGCCTGCGACCGTATAGTATGGGGACTCGAGACGGAGGCAGCCTCAGGGACTGCTTTGCTGGAGGGCATCCTTTTCATTCTGTTCACAAAGAACAGGACCCTGACCGTGCACTACAGGATACATAGTGCAACATTTGACCTAATAAATGCAGTCCTTGCAATGTTCTAGCTTTCATATATACTTTTTATTGAGGGTTAAGCAGAGCACCAGCTTTTATCCCTATCTATACCGGGTTGTGTCATTTTGTCAATAGGGTTCATTATTCTGTTACAGTTCTGTGAGAAATAAGCCTCGTAGCTCTGTAGGATAGACTGGACTGGTGCAGAAAGGATGTCAGATGTTGATACTTTAATGCACAATAACTTGGCACGCAAAGCATATGTTAAGTAGAGAACGGTCTGCATCTCCGTCAGCCTACCGTGCAGACAGGAACCTCAGGGAAATGACATTACACTTGGAATATTTCTGCAGACCGCCAAACAGGATATGCCCCCTGAACACAAAGCCGGATTCCAGTGGGGGAAGTTGGCAGGAATGGCCCTCAAGCTGCTGGTGGGGGGACCTGCTGACCAGGCTCTGGACAAGGAGGACACCATCACCCAGCTCGCTGTGAGTAAAAATGGAAATAGCTTTTTATCTACGCTGAGAATGCGGTGTCACTTTGGTACTAGATCTAATGAACCAGCGCCATGGTTGAGAGTCAATTTCTTATTCGCCATACGACCTACCCAACCTAACCTTACACAACCTACCTTAACCCGACCTAACATATCCTAATTGAATCAACCTAACTTACTGTACATAACTGGTATAGATCGTATTGCAAAGTCGCGCACACACATACTCGTGAGAAGATTATGAAGCAGATCGAAACCATATATTGTAATGCTGTACCCCAAATAAAGAATAAATTAATCCAGCGTTTCCTGGAACCCTACACTTGATAACAAACAGAATATGAGGCAATTGGGCGCCAATATTAAGTCTACAAGGCTTCATTTGTTCGAACTCAGGCAGGAGTGATGGCTTCGACCCTCTGTATTGAGTTCCAGGCGTTGACTCGACTGTAAATCCTTTGCAATTGCGGCTTCCGGAAGTTCATCAATCTTGCTTCGTAAGATGGAACTTTCAATCGGCTGAACGCAATCAGGTTACTTCTAACACTTGAAGCACGGATTCAAAGTTGCAACGCCAAGCTTCTCCCGAAATTTCCAAAACGTTAGTCCTTGAAGGCTTATAATTTCAGTGCTCAATAAAACGTGTCCCGTGTACCTTCACTGTGCATGTCAACGACAACTAACCAACAGAGTAGGCTTAGGCTAAGCGTTTTCTCTATAACTAATTTCCTTACAAATTACTAATTTTCTGGGACGGTGCTGATTTAGGATTGCATATATCCTAATCAGTTGTATTTTCAGCATTTCTTCTCATTTTAAAGGCTCTCTGTGTAATATAATCCATATACCGTATTACTGTCATTTTCGACCGATTTCGAAACTATCTGGTCCTTTTGTGCAAATTAGTTCTAAATACCTTACGAGAAGTAAGGTATAATATTACTTTCTCTTATTGCTATGTATATATGTTGCACGCGTTTGGTGGATGTTGTAGCTATTAGGCCGTAATTTCGGGTAAGTTTGACTATATTCGGGTTTAATGTCGGGCAGGTTAGGGGAGGCAAGGACTGTTTTTTTGTTTTCCATTTAAAAATTTGAACGATCCACCAAACGCGCAGCGCGATCGATCGATCGCGCAAATCCACCAAACGCGCACAACATATACAGTATGAGTACTTTTATCTATAAATTGATCCATCTGACTGCATGAGGTGATCTAAAAACTGTAGCGTGTTCGAATACAGCTTATAGCAAATAGCTAGTCGTAGTATGTGCCGGACTTGCTTGAGTAGAGTTTTAGGTATAAATTTTTATTTCCAGGTACACGACATTCGTTCTTTCTAATTAAGAACTCATGCACTGAATACCTGGAACTAAAGATTTGAACCTAAGTAATAAAACTGCTAAAATTGCATGAAACAAGTAGGGCCTGTATCGAGGACTGCTATTATCCGCGAGCCAGGTCTACCTTGCCTGTTTTCCCAACTCCTTATTATACACTCATTTCTCCCTCATCCAATGTTGAATTGACTGCATCTGTTGCAGGCATCTGTATTATTTCAGAATGGCGAGATGACGTGGACGAAGGTCATCTCCTTAGTGATGGAGATCGTGCTGAGTCTTGTGGGCGGCGGTGACAACAACAGCATCGACAGACAAGACGTCGAGCCAAGCCCTGTTGAGGTACAACCCTTTCCTCCCTCAAAGCTTTTTATTCTAGCAGATGTGGTACACTTTAATTGGTAGTTTGGTTTGATGCTCTTTTGGACTATAAAACCTATTGTCAGTCATTCACATTGAAGTGCAAACTAAATTTATTACTAGTCAATTTTAAGTAACCTCTGAGCTTTGCGTCAACAATGGTACTGCATGTCTATAGTTCATTAGACAATCTCAAGTACTCACTGAGTCTTAGTTTTTAATTTAATCTCAGCCAGGGCCAGGCTGTGCTACCTCTCCACAAAGGCTTTTTCTGGCAAGAATAAAATACAGTAGTACAAACTGTAACAAACAATAGGTACTTGAAAAAACTTACAAAACTTACCACAGTCTGGTTAAAAGAAGGCAAAAGTTCGAAGTGCAACATGCTACCTGACAGTTACATGTTTCCTTAATTTATGCCTCTTCGTGTTGTCGTTTTTGAATCGCTTTGAAATTGCCTTTGACTTCATCACTTTTAATAACAGTTCATTCATTGACAGTACTTCACTGGAATAACTATGAGCTACAAATTAAGACATAACGTAATTTCACTTATGTGTCAGCAGTATACCGATTATCAAGCGCTTTCCCTCTTGCAGAACATTATGTCGGCGGTGATAGCGTTCTTGACGGGTTCTCAGGATCCGAAGGAGATCAACATCATGGCCAAACAGGCGTCAGAGGTGAGACCTTCCGACACAGCCATTCAGTGAGACTGAAGTTCAGTCTTGATATTTGTTTGGATTAATTACAGAATTTGTGCTCTGTTGAACTAAGTTGTTGATGTTTTTCACTGGTAAAGGAGGGCAACAATTAACGCATGCCAGTAAGTTTTCTTAACACTACCAGAGATGTCTATTATTGTGCGCACTGTGTTTCATTTCATTTTACACCACTTGCTGGTGATGCTTGGTGCTGCTTTTCCACCTCTTTCCCGACTGGCTGTTAGCAAGTGCGCTGATCTCGTGTGAGAACACACTCGTGCATGGGTTCCACGTTTCTGTTGACATACTGAGTGTCCCTTCTTCCTCCTGCTCCTCCTCGTTGTCCAAGGAGACTTAAACAACGCAATCTAATAATACGAGCGATGATAATTAACGCTATCAGTACCTCGTGTGGAGACTATCAAGGTTCTGAAAGTTTTATCTGATGGCAAATCAATCTTGAAAAAATAGTAAACGTATGAACGCTCTTGTCTACTTTTCTTTATATGGACATAATTTGCATTGTGCTGCAATTTACAGTTGTTGGGCCTGGCCGTGTCTCTGCTGGACGCTCTCCGCACCAGCTTCTCACAGCGGTCTCTGGAGGCGAGGTCCCTGGGCACCTCCGACCCTATGGCTGACGTCGCTGTAGCCACAACTTCCTTGATCAAGGTAGGTCGTCCGCAACAAGCAAATTTACGTAATGAGCGTATAGATTATGTATAGATTCTGCGTACATTCCTATTGGCTAACACTCGGCATCTTCGAATATGCACACTTGGAGCAAGATGAGTTATTCCGATCAGCTTTAATTTGTCCGGAACTACACTACTTTGGATTGTTCATGTGTACCAAGACGTAAATGTACCCGCACGTATGTCTAGGATCTTGCTATCAAATTGTGTTCAAGTACACAATGCTTTTTCCCATTTAATGATCGTAAGTTCATTTGGGTGCTACAGACCGAGCGTAATAGGAATCTTCGTATCGATCTTCTGCGGGCGGCCAAGGGTATTGACGAGCAGTAGAAATTTCTTCTTATACTTGGAGAGAGCAAATGTGCGATGCTGCAGGTAGAGCTGAGGCTGAGAGCGACCGTCAGATCGAGATGCTGGCCGCACGCTAATGAACTTAATACATGCGGTGCGTTAGGCTTAATGCCCATCATTGTTGTACCTGGTTCTGCTTTAACTTTGTGTAGCCTACGTTTCTCTTATCATCTCATTCACAAGGTGTAGGCATTGTGCCAGTGACTCTCAGCAGACCATAATAATTATGTATAACTCTCTGATGCTAGTGTTTAGTATTATTCTTAAGTTAGCTTTAATCATGAAAACCTCAGGCGCTGTGTCCTAATCTTGTCGGCCACAGTACCTTATGAGAAAAATAAATGATTTTTATTTATTTTTTTATTTTATTTTGGTGTACACGGGAATGTACACACAAACGGACTACGTTTAAGATGGTAAATGCTCCACAGAACTGAGAATTTAAATTGTGTGTTTTTGCGGCACAGCTCACGATTCACCCCCAGCTGCACTCGCTACATTAGTTATCAATGTTTCAGAGCTACGTGAAGACCTACGGTACAGATGACGACCTCTGCATGCAGAAGCTCTTGTGTGATGCCAATCAAGAATGTGTGAGCGGAACCAGTGACTCGGGATACATTTTCTGCCAGATCGGAACGTGAGTGACGGTTTTAATTTTTTGTCAGGCACAAACTACTATAATTCGTATAACTTTAAAATGTAGTACGCGTTCAGAAAGGGGCTGAGGTCGCTGTCAAGGAGGTTATGTTTTTGTGGCGTTTGTATGTCTGTTTGGCTATTTTGTCTGTCGCCAGAATAACTCAAAAAGTAATGGACGGATTCTTACGAAATTCACAGGGATTGTTAGGCATGTCACCAGTATCAGATGATTTATTTTTTTTGAAGATCTGTTCAACCGTTAGTTTGTTGACTAGTCTGTGTCTTTTTTCTTAGCACCCTAGCTCAAAAAGTTACGGAAAGATTTTTAATAAATTTACACGAGTTGCTAGGTATATATATCATAAAAGTAAATAGCCAAATTATTGTTATTGTGTTGATCTGTTCGTTCTCTTGTCTCCGTGTTTGATTTTATGGTTGTTAGCAAAATAGCTCAAAAAGTTACGAATAGATCTTTATGAAATTCACAAAAATTATTGAAAATATTAAAAGACATGAATGATCAAATTTGGAGATGATCGGTTGGTCTGTATGTGTGCTTAACTAATGTTTGTCAGAATGTTTGTTAGTAACATAACTCGAAAAGTTATCAACGGATCTTCAACTAAATTACGGGCGTTATTATTGTCAGAAGATAAGAAATGTTAAGATTTTGGTGCTGATACAATGGACATCATAGTTCCAAAATATGAATTTTCCGTTATCGCTGCTTTTCTTGGTGGAGGTAGATAGATAATAATTTATTTCTCCAACAGGTGGAGGTATTCTCGTTCTTAATACTAGTACAACTAGTGCACTCTGGGAGCGCATACCGCCGCCAAGCAAGGCAACGGTTACGAAAAATTAAAATTGGTTCGGAGACTATGATCTTCTCTGTATAAACACCAAAATCTAATCATTTGTGGCCTTCAACAGTGTTACGTAACACATTCAGTAATTTTTTTAAAAGATCCATTGATAACTTTTTGAATTATGCTGCTAACAAGCATTGGGACAAACATGAGTCAAACATACAAACGAACCAATCGATCTGCAACAAAATTTGATCATTTATGCCTTTTAACATTCCTCACAACTCCTATAAAATTCATAAAGATCCATTCATTATTTTTTGAGTTATTGTGCTAACAAGAATAAAATTAAAAACAGTGACAAACGAACGAACAAACAAACAAAAGGATCGTTACAAAAATTTGGTCATATACCTAACAACTCATTAAATTTCATAAAAATCCGTTCGAAACTTTTTGTGTTATATACATTGAGAGAAATGAGGTAGACGAACAAACAAACAAACAAACGAACGGAAGGACGGAACTTCACCAAAAGTTAATCATCTGTTCCTCTTAACATACCTAACAATCCCTGTAAATTTCGTCAAAATCAGTCCATAACTTTTTGAGTTATCTTGATGATAGACAGACTGGCAAACAAATAGACAAACCCGACAAAAACATAACCTCCTTGGCGGAGGTAACTAGTACAATAATATACATATAGTAACACATATAGAGGGCAATCGGACACTGCTTTCCTTGTTGCAGAACTCCTACACAGGAGACAGCAAAATCAATCGTTCTAGGGCAGGGGTTCCTAAGCGGTGGTGCTCCCACCCTTCAAGGGATGCGAGATGAGCTTTCAAGGGCAAGGGGTTGCGAAGCCACTAGATTTGTTCCACGCCATTCAAAAATAAACTTGAATTTGTGGCGTAAATCGATATAGGTAATTTAAGGTCATTGTCATCATATCAGTTGCGAGCTCTCAGAGTGCTCTAGTGAGTTGCTATATTTACTCTTATCGTCCGAGACGCTAAAATCGTGCAACACGTTCTACGGCTGCTATATTTTTTTGTAGGGACGGTACGGTGATACTACTGCTCGGCTGCGCAAAATCATCTTTCGACTCCCACTACGTTGAAAACTTACATGCTACAAAATAAAGATGTTGTTCCTACGGTAGCTAATCGGGACATGACGCGGTGAAGCTTAAAATAATGTATCCTCCTCCTGGGGCACGGCAGATTAAATTAAATTTCACGAACACAAGCAATCTCTAAAAATACGATATATCAGTTTACGTTTGGAAGTAAATAAAAATGTCCTCAGGTGAATAAGTTATGCACGGCACTGCAGTAAACTGAAAAATGAATTACGTGACATCCATACAACAATATAAAAATTTATCTATTATTTTTATCTTTACATACGACAGGTACGGTCTAAGCTACGCCTTGGAGCAATCGACATACACGCCGTTCGACATCTACAACGACGCCGGCAGGAGGGGCCGTTTGGGAGAAGACTGTCAGTATATCTACCAAGACTGTAAAGAGGTTTAAAACTTGTGCAACACAGCCTCTTTATAAATTCTTAGGAAATAAAAACTTAAAAACCATTGGCAGTTCATGTGCAAACGTGCGTGGTATATGAAACTATGCGAAAAGACTCAGCTTATCTATCAAAATGTTAGGAAATCTACCAATTCTACAACGCCAGGTGTCTTACGAACTTTTGAGCAATACGAAACATCAGAGCTATTAACAGATCATTCGGAAACGTATGCAATGTTTCAACTATTCTGAAGATAATAATCTATTTAAAAGAACGCTAAGTTAGAGAGTACGTTGCATTTAATATGTCATGTGATCGCCTTTATTAAAGATCTGATTTGCATGCTGTTGAATTCGTTGAGGCTCTCGCCAGAGTGCGCTGCAATATCATAAACGCTTATATTTTAACCCTCTACTGTACATGGGTTGGGAGTATATCCCTTAAGTAGAACGACTGCCTTGTTTTCAATGCGTATGTCTTCTGTACTGTCAGCTGTGTAAAAGTAAAGTACCTACAGTATATAAAGGAGTGCATGTAGGGTCAATGATATTCATTATGTTTATGTGTTAATTGCTGTTCGAGTATAAAATATCCTATTAAATTTAGTAGTTATTTAGAGTAGAAAATGTATTTATCGTTCTTTAGACGGGCATAATTAAAATATTTTTGTTAATAATTGCCGCAGTATTTTTCTCATTTCTGAAATGACATTTCAACACATAAATAATTGGGCTCCTTACGAGAATATTACCTGCCTACTTAGAGTACTATTTTACATACGGACATTATTTTTTGCGTCCTAAATCACCGTAGTAAGAATGTATACGAAAGCACCGTATCTTAAATAACATTTTTGTACTGCTATTTTGTCTTTAGAAAAGATATGTAATACGCTATGTTTTTTGCAGTGATTAGAAATGGTTAGATACACCATCAGTTGATGCAGATTCTGCATAATTTAAGTACCCTATCATGAAGTCTAGTTATAAGTGCGATCATTGCACCACATTTTCACAATCATCAATCTTATCATCACAGACCTTATGTTGACTACCAATGCGGCTACACATTTTAAAATTGAAGGTCTTATTTCGCTGAGTTTATTTCTGCCTGATGATGGTGGTTTAAACTAATAAGTATGTATAGCAGAAACTTTTACTAGCGCTTCAGTGGCACACTGCCTATATCGCGCCGAACTATTCCTGTGTTTAGCCACAGGCTCGTGCGCCGCTAGGGCGCGGAATTTGTCTCATTTTATTTTATAAAGCTGTAAGGAGAATATTATTATCATCGTTAATTTTACATACGGTGTATGTAGTTCACAAAGAAACTGGAAGAGCCGTAGTTGATGATATCACAATGGATTCATCACAGTTTGCGATAGAGGTTACAACTAATTACTGAGATGGCCTTCTTTGGCAGTGAATATAAGGACTATTTCATCTAACTGAACGTTTGAATTACGCATGTTGTCTGTTTAGTGGGATCATTCACAAGTGTGCATACAAGTGGAGATATGCATCACAGCTGAATAATGTCGCATATAACTCTTTTACACCTTTTACAGTTCGGGCGTCTTATTTACTAAAATATCTAACTCCACCCATCATAACCTGTTTGTGCATTTGATTCACTGAAATTTCATAGTCCAGGGAAACTTTTCTCGAACCTAAGCTTCCCTTGAAACTCTTGATGCAAGACGATATCAATAAATTTTATGGCAATACTGAACTATTTTTGAAAATTATTTTTAGGTAAGCAGAAACCACTAAAATGTTCTCAAGTGAATACATAATTTTTTATAACATACTCGATGATTCGCAGCCCTCTTCCGACATGAGCTGTGTGTAGCTCTGTTTTGCAATCAAATGTTGAGCAATACGAGTGCGTAAGAAACACTACTTCCAGTGTGATTTGTGTGGATGATGCGAATGTAATCATTGTCATGATATCATTCCTCATATTGTTATTTATTGTTGTTATTGTTGTTGTTGACAGTTCCCGCTGGCGGGCCAAAACAGTGCTGAGAAAATCAACCTTGTTTTTTCCTATCCTTTCCATTATACAGAACAATCATAGGTAAGATCATTATCATTATTTATTATTTAACATTTATTTCTCCACAGACGGGAGGTGTTCTTGGATTATCATGTTACAGCTTACAGTAAAAATTTCGTGTACATTCATTTCTTAGCAATATTACAGCTATGAATTTAGAACCTAATTTACAAGGCTCAGTGCCATCACATAACAAACGAGTTAACGGAACTGGCACTGCAATAGTGTTACCTAACGATCACCCTCGCACGAGAAGCAAAATAAAATATAATTATGTTTCTCATAAAAACGACTTTGCGAAGTCTGTTATTCTGGAGGGCCAGGAGTCGGAGTCAGACTTGGCTATCGACTTCGCAACCCTGATATTAACTCTTCATTATCTGGCGCATCTTCTTATCTAGCACAAACTAAAACAAGCGATACAGCAGTGACTCTCTGCTACGGGTGCTAACATGGCTTCCAGGTGCTTTCCCTGAGCTCCTTTGCTTCTCATGTGTATGCATACATGCGGGGACGCACATCTTTTTATTTTCGTATATATTAATTATATACTTCATACCAATCGGTCGCCTCCTTTCTCCAATCTCCCACCTCCTTTCCTCTCTCTCTGCCCCCAATCCGTCAACGTAGCCCGGGAAGGCTCGGTTCGTATTGCTCGCCTCCCCATTTTGAAGTCTCTGCTACATAGCTGGTATAGCCGTATATCATTACAGGCACATCATATATACAGCCAAAGACCACACCATACATGATGAGGTCTATGATACAGTATATAATGTACCGTATAGATGTATACGGTATATTAATCCATAAATATATATGATGTATGCTACGTACCGGTACGTTTGCATGTGATAACAGTGTACATATCACGCGTATTATTCGACAGAATATGAGTTCATGAGAAAACTTGGTGTGCAACATCTGACATCTTATCTTCAAGCCTAGATACGGACTCCCCAACAGCTTAATATCATCCGTAACACGAGCGACAGGTGGTGGTTCATTTGGAGAATTTAAACGGTGCATCGAGAGCTCTCGGCATTATCCCGTATACATTCCGTCGCAATGAAGGAATTGGTTGTGTTTGTAACAGCGCTTTATATATCGCTGGTCGTCGGGGTAAGTGTTAAACCATAATTTCTAGACAGCATTTTACATGTTTAGGAACGTTTTTGCACTGTGAAGTTTTCACAACTTCAATAATTTAAGATTTGATGGTAATAAACAGTTGCAACAACAAGAAATTTAATCAGACGCTTTAAGTACGAAATCTAAACAGTGTGACGTGTATACAACACGATGGGGATAAAACGTGCAGAAATTAGAGTATAGACGTCTTTTATGATAGGGTAGACTGAAGTAAAGTTAGAAGCACACACACACACAGACACACGCGCATAGTAAACAGAATCCCTCAAATGACTTTTAAGTAAAAAATAATTGGTTCATCAGGAGTTTATAAAAGAGTAAATTGCTTAGTGGATAACAAGCTATAATCTTTCTATGATTCCAAATAAGAGCAAAGCCTTTTAAAGACAGTATCCGATAGAACAAAATTTAAGGAAATCTGTGACCCTATCTTTAAGTATGAGCAGCGAATCGAAGATAAAATCGGTAATTGTTTACGTAAACTGAAATCTTTCTCTATCATCTCGGAAACTGTTTACAATAATATACTTATTCATGGTTCGGCTCCAGGAATTTTGTATGGCTTACCCAATTCCCATTAAGTAGATTTTAGATCAAAATTTCAATTAGGACCTATTTTTACCGCGTATAGAACTCCTTCTTACAACATCGCCAGGTTTCTTTGTACGCAGGAAGCAAAGAATGCAACGTGAGGACTCAATAGCACTAAAATAAAACTTAGCCGTGACCGCACGAAGCAAATATACATCACATCGACGAGTCAAAGTATTTGAGTGTGGGACCTCAGGCCTTCGTATGTAGTTTTCTTGAACATATTACCATATTTTTCGATTTATTTCATTCACTCTTCCGCTCATGACTGCCCAGCTACTTGAGCTGTAAAATATCGTAAAATGTTGTCAATTACAGGAAGTGTAAGCAATAGACTAACTGTTACTGCGGTTTCTCTCGCGTACAAAATTGGCTATAATGGTGCTTATATTTGTTTGTAAAGAATAAATTTATTCTGTGAAGAGCACGGTAAACTGAATATGGAGGATAAATGAGGTTTCAATCAAGAAAAAGTTAAATCATGTCGCTGAAAAGGAACATATTCGGCGCTAGTGCTGTGAAAGTTTCCACCAGCATGCACTGCAATTTTTCTATAGATAAGTGTACCTATCTTTAAGTCCTTGACCTCTAATGAGTTTAGCCTTTCGAATTCTGGTTCATTTCTTAAAGATATTTGTACTGTTCAGGGCGCGGGATCATTATCACCCACGAACAAAGTGAGAGAGGTGATGATGTTTTCGTTGAAGATTTAAGCATATATATTTGTATATATGTAAAATAGTAGGTATATATATTTATATTTGTCTGTCCACCCAATAAGTGGTCGAAGAAGTTGAGAAACCTTCATAATTTTTTGTTGGGAGTTTGGTGGGTTGACCTAGATGTGACCCATCCCAATAAACTAAACCTAGCTGTCCATAAAAAATGACGGCGTTGAATTTTCTCAATCGCGGCGAATTTGCCTACACCGCGGCAGATCGTCTGGAGAACGGGGCGTTCTATTTTTTCCTATCTTATTATTGAAGAGCTCATCCATGGAAAGAATGCAGCTGTGCCCTAGCCTCGTTCATCGAAAATGACTTCGTTGAATTTCCCCCCTCCCCCTGCTGATGTTGGTCTTACGTCACCGAGGCGTTCTAATATTATATGGCGTCGTTCAATGTTGAGAAACTAGTAAGAAATATTCCACTGACTGAAACAATTGATATATGCATAAATCACCTTTTTAACGTAAACACGACGTTTTACGGTATGGCCAAAAAATTTAAAAATACTATTAGAACTTACAGTCCGGCATCCATCTTTTCTATTCAAGGGGAAACATTATCAGCAGACAGAAGGTTTGGGCAAAGGGTTGCCTTTGGGTCCAATTAACTTTCGCCAATATATTCATGTCTTATTTCGAACAAAACTGGCTCAAGAAAGAAAGAAAATACATTTATTTCTCCCCGTAGGAAGGTATTCATACAATATTTCTATTACAGTACATGTTCAGTACACTAGTGTAAAACAATAAGCAACGAGTCTTACACGCTAGGTTAAGAATTGAATGTACATTTCTACTTCACAACCTACTGTTCGTACAAGAGAGAAA
>LQNS02015105.1:406361-418671 GCA_001587735.2 Parhyale hawaiensis | reverse complement strand
TTGGACATGTTCAGGTGCCGAAGACGGTATCTTGGATACAGGGGTCGCACTATATATCCAATTTTTTAGGCAGAATGCTGAATTTTCATCCAAGAAGCCTCTGAACAGTAATAAGCACAGGAGACAGCGGGGGTTTTGC
This sequence comes from Parhyale hawaiensis, assembly GCA_001587735.2. NCBI lineage: Eukaryota > Metazoa > Arthropoda > Malacostraca > Amphipoda > Hyalidae > Parhyale > Parhyale hawaiensis. Next base: position 418,532 of record LQNS02015105.1, on the reverse strand, counting down.
TGAGGTGCTAATTTTCTACTGTCATTTATAATGACGGCCCGGGCCACTAGTGTAATAATACTAATAATCTTTTCATTTCACTCAACTATAATTTAGACTCCTGAAGTTACAATTACATATCCACTATCCGGAAGCAATGTCCCTCTATAAATAAGGCAAAAGCGTTCTGCTTATGCAAAAAAAAATCTTATTCGGCCTGAAATTGTGTGGAAGGTCGTAGAAGTGTTCCAGGTGGCATCATAACTGAAGTCACCATTGCCCTAGGCAAGGCTCAAAGCGGAGTGCTCTGCCTTCAAAAGTTTCTAGCACGCGGGATANAAAAAAAAAAAAAAATCTTATTCGGCCTGAAATTGTGTGGAAGGTCGTAGAAGTGTTCCAGGTGGCATCATAACTGAAGTCACCATTGCCCTAGGCAAGGCTCAAAGCGGAGTGCTCTGCCTTCTAAAGTTTCTAGCACGCGGGATACTTATCCCGCAATCCTTGGTATTTGTTCGCCTTGAAGCTAATGGCTGCTACACGCGCTAGTCAAAAGAAATAGCTTGCGCTACCAATCAGCCGAGCGTTTTGTTTGGCCCTTCCCAACACAACTTTGGGTTTAGCAAATGTGGTGTAAAAATGTCAGCCGTCAGTTCAAGTTGCTCAAGAAGTGCCTTAGTTAAGTTTCGGATATCTCTTCAAACTGGCAGGGAATTACACTTAAAAATGACGAAGTTACGACGAAACTTTTTTAAAGTGATTCAATCTAGAATATAAAAATACTAACTAAACGCGTCGACTAGCAAATAAAATTTAACGTTTCGGGACGGACAATTCCCATCTGCAGAAAACTTTTTTTTTTAACAAGCGTGGTACATGCAATAAGAGCTTGTGCGCTAGTCAAAAGAACAAATTTAATCACCTCCGGGTCCGAACGCACTGATATATCAATTTCAGTAGTTCATAGGCTACTTGCAAAGAATTTTGAGTCACAAGTACTCCAAGTTCCAAAAGATGTTCGAAACTTAATTAACAGCCCCTGCTGGGCAAACTGAACTTATCATATGGGCAATGCTGATGACGCGCGATAGTCAAAACAATGAGTATCGTCATATTTTCACCCGAGTGCGTTGCTGTGCCCATTTACATTACAAGTCCCTACAGCTATGAGATGTCCGAAAGTTACCTGGGTGCACTGAACATAGGATGGACGAACCTAAAAAAAGTGAGCCAATGGCTTATCTTATGCCGCTGAGCGGCTGGCTGCATGAATATATCCTGTACTTTCTCCCACTGGCTGACTTATTATAGGGATACAGAGCAACGAGTTCTTAACAAGGTATAGATAGAAAACTGGTTACCAAAACGGGACTGAGCTTCTTCGCCAGCTGACTATGAATATTTTCCCATGCCTAGCAAAGCTTTCAGGGTAGTCAGTCGAAACAAAAGTATAAAGCGCCTATCCGTCAATGACTAGCCTCGCGACACACTCAACAGTCTTTGGTAAAGAAAAGCTTGCACGCCGAGCCTTTGCTAAAAGCGCCACAAACGACGATACTTTTACAATTACTGTATTATCATAACACTGTTAACCTTCGTAGCCACAACTCAGGCGTTTCAACAGAGATTAGTGTTATTATTATTATATTGTGGATTTTCCCGCCGTATTAGATTCGAAGACTATATAACAGCGATCCAATTTTGTATGATTTAGTTTAGAAGTTAAGTCGAACTCAAAGAGTTCTATTAGAACAATCTTGGGCAGGTGCACCATGTCTGACAGGAAATAAGGCGCGAGCATTTCCAACTCCACACGGCTCGGTCGAACGAAATCGCTCAGCCGTGCGGCGCAGAGAAGGATACGAAAAACGAAATGAGAAGAAGACAGAAGAAAGCGAACACTCGTGCGGGGGCTCCCTTCCCTGGCCCCCTACACGGGAGGAGATAGGAGTCCCATGGGATGGATCGCTTACCACCATTCGACGGCCCACATCGCGGAACAGAAGGGGAAATATAGCGAACCTACTTAACTTTACAATACTAACTTCGTCAGCAGGAACTGCGGCCAGATGCAACATCTGCAGAAAAATTGCTCGAGTTGGCCCCTGCGGTCGTAAGGCCCATACATATTACGACCAGTTTTACAATTGCGGAAAGCTCATCCGCATCAAGGGGACAAAGAAACAGGCTTGACGCCTAGGATAAAAATTCATGTCAAAAATATATTTTCCATATAAAACGGCATATTGGTCATGAACAAACTTCTACAAATTAATATTTTTTTTTTACGTTTTGAAATTGATCCAGAAAATGAGTTTTTTTTCTCGTTGATAGTAACATAACTCATCGACTAAGGATATCGAAAAGTTTTCCAAGACACGGTGCGAAAAAAAGCTCAAAAGTGGGAACAAAAATCTGCGCATAAAAAGATCCTAACGGCATCAAGAAAACTAAGGTAAGAAATAATCTTAATGCCATTGCAAACTTACTGTGAACACTCACCAAAGTTTCAACATTCCTTCAGATGAGAACTTGTATTGACCACCTACGAGCCGCAAGAACAAAAAGAAAAAAGTCACGCATTTCGGTTGCTATATAAAATAATTGAAGGGCATGATACGAAAATTATTCCGGGCAAGAGCAACCAATAAGTTACAAACAAATACAGTTGTTCAAATTGAGGATATACTGTATACGATTATGCTTATATTATTATTATTATACTGAGTACTTTAAGCCTGTCTCCAAAACAACGGCGATCTAACAGAGGAAGAAGCAAGGGACATATAGCTACATATAATACGACGATAGGAATATGGGGAACCCATGCACGAAGGTGCTCCCAAACAAGATCAACGCGCATGAGAACAGCAAGTCAGGAAAGAAGAGAAAAATCAGAATAAAGCCTGAGCAAGTAGGAGTATGAAAATGGAAGAAAGCAAAGTGGGTACGAAAGAAAGACGTCCCGAAGGAATAGCTAATGGCTAAGGTAACCTACACAAGCCCTTTGGGGTCGCCGCGCCCGATTATGCTTATAAGGACAGAACGACCAAGGGAAAGGTCACTTTTCAACCAATCCGCATAACCCAGGTATGCGGTACGACAGATAAGCAAGGGAGGAAAACAATACAAATAACGGAGTCTAGCAGTATATAAAAAAAGTCAATATGGTCAGAGGTCAAGGTGGGCCCAGCCCCCCCCCCCACTTCAAATAAAATATTTTAGGGAAACAAACGCAGTTCTGGCTTTTAGCATATAAGAGGCATCGAACTTCGCAAGGCTGCTATAATAATCATGTATACCCATCAATAGAATAAGTTTGCTTTCGTAATCGCTAGCTATGGCATAGTGAACCGTATAAGACAGTTTGAGCTCCCCCCTCCCCCAAATCAGTAGCTATTGAGCTGTTCTAAGACAGAAAAACTTAGGGACACATGGTATGCCAAGATTAAGTGGATCCTATGCATGAGGGTGCTCCCACACGAGATAAACGCGCATAGGAACACGTGGGGAAACTCCATAGAAATTTGTCACAAACGGGTGAAATTCAGATATGGTCAAATAAAAAAATAGACAAAAGGGTGACAACAGGTCGCTATAAGCCTTGCCACTTCTTGGACCTAAAAAGAAGAGAAAGAACAGAAAAAAGTAACATCGGTAAGAGTAAAATTTCGGAAGGAAGCAAGGTAAGCACGGAAGACAGACATCCCGAAGGTCTAGCTAATGGCTAAGGCCAGTAGGCTCAGTTCCCCATAACAGGATGAGCAACCTAGCCTTGGTTATCCAAAGTAATTATTGAACTTATATAATAAATATACAAGCAGACCCTACATAAATACATTCCAAAGTAACGATTACATCAATAAACCACTTAAAGTTAAATTACTGTCCAAAGTGAGAACAGCTAATCAAAAAGAGGTACTTTCAGTTTTTGACTGGTTTATAAAACGCGACACATCGAAGCACCGACAGAAATATACGGTACGACTTCCTAACAACTGCACCACCTCACTTCAATAACTACGCTCACGTTCTATAGTCTTCGAGTAACAGTGGTGGAAGAAATAAGTGTCTTAGGACTGTAGTCTATGCAGCCGCCAATGTCGGTTTTGATAGCTGCTGACAATACTGTAGAACGCAAAATTGTTTATATCACAACACAGTTGTCTATCAAAGGGTAGAATTATTCTTTTTTCCTATATTATTTACTAGGCTATCACACTAGAATTTATATAATGAAATGGAATGCTAGGGTTCACTAAGATTTTCTGTTAGTCAAATGTGCATATATTTGCACATTTGAAAATCACAAAATCTTAGTAAATCCTAGCATTTCATTCCTTTACATAAATTCTACTATGATAATCCAGTAAATTAGATAGAAAAAGTAATAATTCAACCTTATTGTAGACAGCTATCAAAACCGACATTGTCAGCGGCCTAGCCCAGAGCCTGCTTGACCGATACCAGGAGGCAAAGAGCGTAACGGGAGGACTCTTGAGAAACTAGCATCAAAATGTGACGTCATCAATGACATCACATTGACAAATCTACGGCTGAGCAGCCTGTGAGTATTTCAACTCATTTTGCTACAAAAACTCATCGAAAATTGCGAATTTTATCTCTTAAGAGTATAAATAAATGAAGAGGATATATATATATATACAGTATATATATATAATATTTCAATACACAATTACCGTAACTAAAGAAATTGCAGTAGAGGCTAGTGGAAACTTTCACAGTAGAAGCTACGATATTTGTGCAGGTATGGCGATCTGATTCAACTTTTTTAACTCAAGCCTTGTTTACACTTCGTATTGAGTTCAGTGTTCTTCACAGAGCATATTGAAACATATCACCGTATTTTTTCGACTTGATTCATTGAATCTACCACTCCTGACTGGCCAGCTACTCAAGTTGCACTCACGCAAAAAAACACGGTAAAATGTTGTCAAGTACAGAAAGTTCAAGCAATAACTGTTACTGTGGTTCCACTCGCGTACAGAATAAAACGCTACTTATGTTTCTTCGTAAAAATTAAGAACCCACCCTATGAAGGTCTGGGGTCCCACACTCAAATACTTCGACTCGTCTCTGTGACGCCATTCGGCTACATGCGGTCTCGGCTGGGTTCCATTTTAGTCCCATTGAGTCCCCCCGTTATAGTCTGCTTCCTGATCGACACTGTCGGCTGCACAGCTTACAGCCTTGGGTAGCCGATATTGTCGGCTGCCTACTAGACACTTTCAGGAAATAAAGATTTAGTGACAGGTGAACAGCCATCATTTAAGTCAGCTGCAGAAATGCAGAAACTCGTGCGTGAGCTTTGTCCCAGCAGGTACTCGACTTACGGCCCATAAACATACCCGTACCTACCAAACCACTGGATCGCAAACTTAAATTTTCATTCCCTTGTTTCTTTCCCCTAACAATAATATTCTCAAGCTTAGTTATCTGTCTCACGATTTCATGCATCTGTAAATAAGAAACAAATAACTGATTAAAATATTATTAGCCTACAAGGACTCTACAGCGAATTATGCTAGGTCAATAATGTAGCTAACAGTTGCACAGTTCATATTCAACATCTGCTTGTGTAAGAATAGCACTTATTATATTGAGGGTTTTCCCGCCGTATCAGATAGGTATGAACACCACATAGCAGCGACCAAATTTCGTATAGTGTAGAAATCAAGTCCAAGTCAGGTGGGTTCTATTAGAATAAACTTGGTCAGGTGCACCATTTGCGACAAGAAATAAAGCACGACCACCACTAACCCTACATGGCTTGGCCGAACGAATTCGCTCAGCCATGCTTTAGGAGCAAGAAACGCAAAACTCAAAGAGAAGAAAACAGAAGAGACACCCTGCGGTGGGTCCCTTCCCTGATCCCCCATGGGAGCAGAAAGAGTTTCACGGGATGGATCCCTCACCACTGTTCGGCAGCTCACCTCGGGGGAAATATAGAGAAGCTGCCTAACTTTATGAAACTAACCTTCTCACCACCAGGACCTAGGACCAGCTGCAACACAGGCATCTATTCTAACAGTGAAAGGGCCCGCCAGAATATACCACTCAAGAGTAAGTAGTAATATACGCTAAGTATTAGCTACTATCTAAAACACCTTAGGGTTAAACACATCTCACGTTTGCGAGAGGGTAGTAGCTACAATAATACATTACGGAAATGGCAGCAATGAACAGATAAGATACGTGTATAGTACGTAGGTAGGTACTATTATACGGTACCGGGGCCACACTAGACTTTCCTAGGAACAACGTTGAGGATGAGCAGCGCGCATGCCATCCGTGCCACAGAGTTCAAATATATTCCAAGATTACCGGTAATTTCATCCTCCTTACTTTCAGTTGCTCATGGGAATGCATAAGTAACTCCAGCATTAAGTGCTTACAATAACTAGATACACTCGGAACTACAACTATTACAAATGATTACCTGGTTTGTGGCGGAAATCAATCACTAGTCAGGTTTGCGTTTTCTTTTTTTGCACGGGGCCAAATTTAACTTAAGGCTAGTTGTCTTGGGTAAAGCATTTTTAACATGATTAAAGGCTTTTGTGGATTGAAAGTGCAACGTAACATGAAATTCGTCAGTTGTGTCAGGGTCTTTAGATTGAGGCTCTTGCGCAGCATTTTCAGAGCCATTGGCTGAATGTTCACTAGAAGAATCAAATATTTTAGTTGCGCGACTGGTCACGACACACTTCATTTGTGCATGCGTCTTTGCCTGCTGCAGAGCGCCGATTTGCCGATGAAGATCGTAGTTTATTTTTTTGTACTCTTCAAGTACGTCGCTAAGTTTCATCAGTCTAGATTCTGCCTTACTTAGTTGTTTTCTGAGTTCTATATCTTCAGGTGTATCATCATCATCATTATCATCTGATGAGTTTATAGATGTGCGTTTCATAGTAGGCGGCGGAGTAATTTTAGTATTGTTATTAATATTTTTCGTAGTAGGTGGTGAAGTAATTTCAGTATTATTAATATTATTAGGTTGAATTACAGGCAGTGTTGTCGGTTGGACAAAAATGAGAGGCTGGCAGTGCTGTTTTGTAAGCCCTGACGGTTGAGCAATAGGAAGCAAAGGTGGTGTAATAAGCTGGAACCTGTGCACAACAGGCTGCGACAGCTGCCCAGTAGGCCCACTCAGCTGTGCTATAGGTCTAGCAGGCTGTGTGCGAGACAAAACAGGCCCTCTAGCTGGCTGAATAGGTGGCGTTGAAGGCTTAAATGAATGCGAAATAGGTTTTGAAAGCTTAAAAAGTGGCGTAGAAGGCTGAAATGGCCGTTTAGCGGGTCGAACAACAGGTCCAGTGATGGGTTGGATAACCACAGAGGGAAGATATTTCACAACTGAAGCAGTACAGAGCTGGACGGCTGAACTGGTTAAAGACCGAACATTGCCAGAAGTAGACAGGGAAGGCGACATAGTAGAAATAGATGTAACAACAGACTGAGTTGTAGAACTGCCCAAGATCTGAATGTCTACATCAGTATGTGAAGCATTTCTTAACTCTAAAGAAGACATGACTTCTGTTAAAAAAAAAGATGAGACAAGGCTTGAGGATTCTGACTATACAAAAATGGCTGGCACTTCTGATGGAGACTCGTGCAGTGATGATGAAATGGGCTCAACTAGCTACATAGGTATATTAAGGCAGAGTGGACTCCACAGCTGCAGACTCTGCACGTCACTATTCCATTACTTAAATATTGCCAAAGCAAAAACCACTTTTTATATTGAGCAGATATATATCAAAATAAAGTACAAATCCTAGATTCACAGAGTGCACTGATTGATCTGCTCATACCAGTTTCATGGCTTGGCTGTTCTGAGCTGGCATGCTCAGGGTAGGTTCAAGATGAGCCATTCCACTGCGATTATCCACATTCTTCTCACGATGAGCTCAACTGGATATCTGAAACAAAAGTGAATATCAGTTCACAGAAATTTTAGAAATAAATCGAAGGGCAGCGATAAACTATAATACAATGTTTGTAAGAACTACATCAGTACACCCCCACTTTAAAATAGGTCCAACTTGAACCTTACTTGAGAAGCTAACACAACAGCAAAGAAGGTATTAAGGCAGCAGGGTTGGTGATTTTTTAAATTATATAAGGAAATAAAAAATCAATGATTTCTTTGATTTATTTAATTTTTTATTTTTTTATATTTTCTTAATGTGAAAGGATACAATAATTCTTCATATTTCTTCTACAGTGTGCTAAAGATAATACTTAGCTACACCTAAAACAAGTGCTTCCCTTGTGCTTAAAATTTTCAACACACAGTGAAAAAACACCAACTAAGGCAACTGCAAAACAATCAAGTAGGTAGGCTTAGCTACAAAATCTAGTGCGGCAAATGGTGGCATAATAATTAGCTATCAGCCATGCCATTCTTGAGAAAATAATGGTAAAATAGCTTTAAGCTTGGAGATGATACATAACTCAGTCAAATATATATATATATATATTTTCGGAAACTTCAACATCTTCAAATTCGACCATCTTTGACCTCCCACCTGATGAGGCGAGGTACGGCGAAACGCGCGTCGTGGGTAACCAAATTTCTAAAATGCTTCTCATCGTATTCTTCAATTAAAAGTTATGCCATCTCAAGATAATAATATAACTATATATATATATTGAGGTGGGTGAATGATTTTTTTCAGTTGCCTAACCAAATTTTTCCAAGAGTGGTGAACAAGTTAAAGTTGCTTGACAGGGTGAAAATGCAAATGTAAAGCAAACCTAATTTAGCAAGAGATTCATAGCATCTTACTGTACAGCTGTGAGGACAGCACTGAAAGGTAATGACGACAAATCGACAATTTGAGACAAGTGGCGGTGGGGGAGTCCATTAACACGGTGGAGGATGATCTGCTTAAACAGCAAAAGCCAAGGAGGTTTAATTAAACCTCCTTGCTGCAACAGCTGAATTGCGCGGCGGCGGGTTATTGAACTGAAAATACGAAAATTTGATAAAAACAAATCAATTTCCACAAAGAAAGACCTATATGTTCTAAATCAGCTATTTATATTGATCGAAAATATAGTAACATTATTTTGAGGTTCAAGTGGGTGATAAGACAAATATTAGCCTCCGATTCCCCGACCCATGGGGAATCGGGGGTTTCAGAGGGGGAGGAGGCCCAGAAAGAGCAAATCGTCTAGAAGAATCGGCACCAAACCCCTTTAAAACTCAAAAATTGGCCACCAAACCCCTTTAAACTCAAAAATCTCAAAAATTGGCCAAAAAACCGAACCTAATTTTTGGAGCGATTTCTGAGTTTTAAAGGGGTTTGGTGGCCTTCCCAATCTGATTTAGACCATTTCAAATCGAAAGAAAAATTTCCAATTTTTTTTTCCAATTTTGTCAATTTTTTAGATTTTTTTGGCCGATTTACTCCTCCGGGGCCTCCCCCCACCCTAAAACCCCCAATTCCCCAAGGGTCCCCCATTGTCATTTTCTATAAGAAATGGGAAAAAATCGGATTTCCGATGCCGACCGCCACAAACCAATTTCAGATTCTTAATCTACACACCAAAAAACATAGAATGAAAAAAAAACATATTTTTTTAGATGTCAATAAAACGAACTAATACCCTTGTATCGGAATATTGCTGGATTCCCAGTTTCCCACTAGCTTCATGAAAAACCGTAGGATCACAAGGCACTGGCAGTAAGACACAGTACTCATATTCCCTATATTCTCAGTATATAGCACAGGTTATCACTGACATTACCATCAGGTAGTCTATAGCACTATATAATGGGTACATTGGTGCACTATGCTAATGTCTCTTGCACAAGCACTCTAACTAGATATTAGACCTTTGTGTCGACAGGTCTTTTAGTTAGCGGGATTGAGTGTCACACCTACGCTGCACAGACCGTGTGGTCGTCGGCAGTGCTATGATCTGACTTCTGTATGTTCTAGCCAGTATTTATAGCTTATGCACCAGGGAGTGGCAAACACGATCTCAGCAGGTAAACTGAGGCTGGCACAGAACTCCCTGGTCCCTACCCCAGAAAATAAATAAGAGGACTTACCGCAGCACCAGCAAGAAGTGCGCTAAAGGAAAATGTCAGTCTACTACAGCGCCAAGGCACTGCCACGACCGAGAGACAATTAAATTCCTGAAATTAATAAGTGCTATAATCAGCAAAGTCAAGAGATGATGACACCACACGTCTTCACTCCGATGCTCCCAAATACCAATTTCCAGTTCCAGTAGCAGGGTGATGTGCAGTAGGGCATGGGCAGGCCAGGGCAACCCCCAACATTATATCTTTGAATCAATACACCTGCATAGCTCAAAATAACACACGTTTTGCCACCAAATAGAGGCTGGTCAGTTCTAAATAATACACGTTTTGCCACTGCAGGCCCACAGGGTGGCCGGTCACAGCAAACACACTGGAGCAAAAGCTGCTCGGGTCACTCAACTATACAAGACACTACACCCTCAACTCTGCACCTCCCCACTGGGTCCCCAGGCCCAGATGCCCTAAGTGCAGGACAACAAGTACCTAAACCATGCTAGCTCTCACTGCGGAGCCCCATTGGGCCAAGAACTTCTCAAACAGTGCCACACTGTGGAGCCCTGATAAGTTAGGAAACTCCTTAAACGGTGCTACATTGCAGAGAAATGGTAAGTAAGGAACTCCTTAAGCAGTGTTAAAACTCGTCCACCCCTAATAGCCACCTCTCTCTTACCCCACACCCTTACCAGGTAATCCTTGACATACCTACTCAATCATCCTCTCACTTCAATCATACCAACATTCATACTTAGGACATTCTTTATTCCTGTACCATACTAGAGTCGACTTTTCTTTCATAGCTACCTCCTCGCCGACCAAGATCACTGAAGCCTGTTGCATTCAGCGTGCTGGGTAACCCAAGGTTACCCAATGCCAGTTCCAGTAGCAGGGTGATGTGCAGCAAGGCATGGGCAGCCCGCAACATCATATCTTTGAATCGATATAGGTACCTGCATAGCTCAAAATAACACAAGTTTTGCCACCAAATTAGTGGCTGGTCAGCTCTAAATAATACACGTTTTGCCTCTGACTTTGACCTGGAGCCCAATAAAGTTGGGGATTTTTCAACAGCCGGGTGCTCCTCATCACTATACTAGGGCAGTAACTAGCCTACTAGGCAACCTACCCACTCAAAAGCCCTACTCACCCAGAGCCACCACCCTCCCCCTGCCACTGCAGGGTGGCCGGTCACAGCAAACACACTGGAGCAAAAGCTGCTCGGGTCACTCAACTATATAAGACACTGCACCTCCCCAGGCCCAGACGCCCTAAGTGCAGGACAGCCAGACCATGAAGGAATCCACACCAGTTGTAGATACCAATAAATCCCTACACACCAAACAAAACTACAAGTACCTAAACCATGCTAGCTAGAGGCGTCTTTTTGTGGCCACGCTTGCGATCAGAATCACTGTAAGTTAATCATGATCATCGTGATCACTGAAAAGCACAAGAACGGTCAACGATTTTGTAAACAAACCAGAGACGCCATGTTAATTTTCGAAAAATATATTTTTAGTGTATTTTGAAGGAAAATGGTAGGGAATGGATTTATTATGAGCCTTTATTTATTTTGATGCCAATGCATAACTGAACTAGGCTAGCAGCATTTAAAGAATTTTAAACATACACAGGCATAAAACTAGCTAAGGAAACTATAATTATGTAGCAGCTGGGCCCAGCTTCTAGACCAGTAAATGGATTACCTCTCTGGAAGAGTTAGCATTTTCATCAAGATGTAAAATTCTAGAGGAACTGGACAAAATAAGACAGAATAACCNATTAGCCTGGGGAGAAAATCACGCTGCGATCAATTCTCACCACTGATCACGGTTGGTTGCTATCAGAATCACGTCAAAATGCGGACACAAAAACGCGCGAATCATTAGCGATCAGGGGGAATCATCCTCGCGGTGGTCACAAAAAGATGCCTCTAAGCTCTCACTGCGGAGTTGTTGTTGTTAAGTCGAGCTTTAGGAGGCCACGGGATCTTGCCCACACCGCCTCCAGGCTTGATGACTCGATAAGAGGCTGGATAAGTTCCTCACAGAACATCCACAGATCCTGAAATATAAGAGAGGAAGACTCACTTTGGAATTAACCCTCAGTAAGAAACA
>LQNS02015105.1:353282-364875 GCA_001587735.2 Parhyale hawaiensis | reverse complement strand
ATTTCACTCATCTTCTGATCATTATCAGTCATTGAGCCATTTTCGTCCAATAACGGTCCTATTTTTGTTTTCAGAGATGCGTAATTTGATGCATAGGATAAGAAGTAGCTACTTACTGTTTTCTCTTATCTTCTTGATGGCTTGCAGTTCATTTTCCTGTTTCTCTTCATCATGAGATTTTGCAAGTTTATGTTCAATCTCTTCCAGTTTTTGCTGGCATTCAGTTTGTCGCTGTAATACACACAATCACTTTTGGTATTTGATCAATTTTGCTCTTTTCTTTAATAAGCTTTTGCGGAATTTATGGTGGCGGTTTTTAGGACATTTCCTTCTAGCCGGTGGTAGGTGTAATGTATTGTAAGATAAGGTGTTATTGGGTTAGCAAATATCCATTGTCTAATATACAGTCTGGTCCCATTACACATTTTATAATTGATAAATTTCTTGCTAGGGCGGCACAGGATGGGCTATAGGGTTAGGTTAGTTAGGGTTGCCCATCCTATGCCGTCGGGAGCAGAGACCCAAGGAGGGCCCTGCAGGTTACCTTAGCCATTAGCTTGGCCTTTGGGATGTCTGTCTGTCGTGCTCGCCTTACTTCCTTCCAATTTTATTCTTTTGGTATAACTTGCGTCTGTTCTTCCCCTTCCTTTCCAAATTGCTGTTTCCATGTGCATTGATCCGGTTAGGAAACACTTTAGTGCATCGGTTCCACGTGACTATTGACATAGTTACTACTGTATTATGTCCCTTCCTTTTCCTCTCTTATAAAAGCTTAGTACTTATTTAGGGAGGCTTAAACTATCTTATACTACTACTCCTACTCTCACTTTGCACAGATCTTCCTCTTCTTTCTTGACTTGCTGTTTCAATGCACGTTGTTCCTGTGTAGGAAAATCATCCTGCATGGGTTCCACGTTTCTATNTAGAAAAGCTTAGTACTTATCTAGGGAGGCTTAAACTATCTTATACTACTACTCCTACTCTCACTTTGCACAGATCTTCCTCTTCTTTCTTGACTTGCTGTTTCAATGCACGTTGTTCCTGTGTAGGAAAATCATCCTGCATTGGTTCCACGTTTCTATCGACATACTATATTTCCTTTGTTTCTCCCGCTTTTCGATCGCCACCAAGAATATTGAGACTTAGCTACAAGGTTAACGCACGTGGATGGCCCAAGCTGCAGTGCACCATGCGTAATGAGCTTGTGATGTCATGAAATCGTAGTACGTTAATAAGTAGCTATTTTGTATTGTTTATTCATCCTTTCATTTGGGCTTCCTGAGTGTCCCATAATCTTTATAGTTGCATAAATTTAATATCTTCCAGCAAATTAATATTAAAGCAAAAGCCTGTACATAATATGCAGAAGTCATGCTTGGTAAAATTAGAAAAAAATATCAGCTACTATATATATGCGCTTCTTGCGTTTCATCAGTACTGTATTATAGTATCGCGTCCGACTTGCATTGATTAACTTGAAAAAAAAAAACATATTCCCTACGCCTAAACTGTCTTATGGAATTATGTTGTTGAAACTGGCCAATGTTAAATCCGTTGTTTTTTTCCAACGATGCTGTAGTTTCACAATAGGAGAGCAGGATCTGTTAACGACGCGTACGCAATGGCACAGCTTAGGTCCACATTTTACAGACACTATCCGAAATCATAATATTGAAGTTTTATCCTTCAGAAAGCTAAAAAAAAGTTCGTAGATGCTTTAATACCTACATATTTTTGTGCAACTGTAAAGATTGTAGGACATGTAGGACACTCTGGAGGCCCAAATGAAATGAAGCTATGTGAAATAGCTACTTATAAACGTAGTGCAATTTTATGACATCACATGCTCATTACCCAGAGTGCGCTGCAGCGACGGCCCTCCGCATGCGTCAACCTTGTAAGTATCATCTTCCTTGCGTTAACCTTATAAGTTTTATCATTCTTGGATCACCACTGTAGTTGAAAGGAAGGCTTAAACTATTCAGTATAATAATAAATTTCTCAGTAGCTAATTAATTTGTGTTACTATTTGAGTAACACGCAAGTAATATCCAGTGCATGTTTTTCTGCTCAGTTGGAACGAGGGCAAGAACCATCTGCTGTTCAACTTTTTGCCGGGAACTGCCCCACATTTCACTGCACGTCTAGGAGTTGAGCGAGGGAATGCCCTGGTGGCAGGAGCAGGCTTCTCATCCCACACCTTCAGGAGGAACTTTGACATCTCTCTGCCAGTGTTCAACCCTGCCTACAATCACCTGCCTCGCACTAACAACACTGTGTTGGTATCCTCAGCTGTTCATGCAGCACCAGACTGTTAATGGAGTCTAGACTCGCTATTATCATTACTGTCTGCTGCAGCATAGGTAGAAGCATGGCTGTTTTGTGAATAGCGTGGGAGTCTAGCGTGATTCTGTGGGTTCAAAGTAGTGTAGCTATTGATTGTTGCGGTCCCAGTGCATCTCCGACTGTGGTGATGGGATGTTGTGTTGTGTTGCAGCTGTTATGCGCCTCTCAGTCAATGTAGTAGCTGTGGGCTGAGTTTGTCCAAATGAATGCTAGTTTTCCATGCTAAAATTAATGCATGAGTTCTTAACTATCAAATGACTGGATTCCTTAGTGAGCTACCTGTCTTGTTTGTTGATGCAAGACTTTTTGTATGTTGAGCTTAAACTCTAATGTCAAGATGGTTTTGTTTCAAACATTACTTCCCCCAAGGAGGTTGTGTTTCTGTAGTGTTTGTCTCTCTGTTTGTCACCAATTACTCAAGTTATCAACATATCATTACAAAATTTACAATTGTTGGGCATGGTAACGATAACAGAAGATTTAACTTTTGGTCAAAATCCGTTCATGTGTTTGTTTTTCTGCCTCAAAGAGTTACAGACGGATTTTTAGGAAATGTACAGTTGTTAAGTAGCTATATTATCAAGGGTAAATGACCAAATTTTTGGGATGATCTGTTTGTTCGTCGATGTGGTTGACTTTATGCTTGTTAACACAATAGCTCAAAAAGTTATGCATAGATATTTATGAAATTTACAGGAGAAGTTGATTATGCTAAGAGACAAAAATGATTGATTTATGGTGATTGTCGGTGGGTCTGTTTGTATATTTGACTGGTTGTCATAACGTTTGTTAGCAGCATTACTCGAAAAGTTATGGACAGATTTTTAAGAAAGCTACAGAAATTGTAAGGTAATACTTATATACAGTACCTATATATGTACTATCAAAAGGCACACATGATTAGATTTTGGTGTTGATACAAAGAAAATCATGGTTGCAGTACCAATTTGAATTTTTCGTCACCGTTACCTTGCTTTTGCGGAGGTATTTGCTCTCAGAGTGCTCTTTAGTTTGATATGCTTTTGCTTTACTGCTGGCCTGTATCAGTAATTGTCTGCATTGTGAAAATATTTCATGCTTGTTACATGGCTACACTTCATTTTGAAAGCTGAAGTGCTTGTGGTTAATTTTGTGCTCTCGCGTGCAAAAGTTGAGTCAGTTACGTAGAAAACCATGCAGCTCGTTCTTTCATTTCCGAGATTTGGACCTTCAGTCAAAGTTGCTGAGTCGGATGGTTCAAGGTCCGACTCCCCGCCCTCCAGAATTTCTGCCCTCGACTCCTGATCCTGAAAAGAGTTTCCGACTAAGACTCCTTGATGATGGAAAGAGGCTTGCGCACAAGACCTTAGACAGTTATTGAGCAGCCTCGCCACACAGCTCCCTTCTACGCTCTTCCAGCCGATTTGCCAGCAATGGAGCAATAGGGTCCCAATGTCCCTGCGGCCGTCCCCTGTACACCTCAGATCTAATCCCCTAGTGGGGTGAAAGTTGGGGATCCTAAGTTAAATGAGGGAACAATTATCACCAGTACGCTTCTCCCGGACGAGAAGGAAATTACCAAACTCCAGATGCGTCAGTACAGGTGTCACGTCTGGGTCCTCCATCTCTCCTACCCTCCCGTCGATGAACTGCAATATTTCTGAAGGCACTGATGTACAACGACCTACCAACACCAGCCAAATAGACCTTGACTCATCCAATACTGAATGTGAGAGTCCTGCAAGCGTCTCCAAGGAAAAATCACAGTCTCAGATACCTGTAGCGAAGCACCTAGTTTTGTTAAGGATGTATCGAATCATACTCTTGCTTGAGTGCGCGGCGTTAGCTTGGGGTTCTTTTACTCCCGTCTCCTTTTCTCGAGGGAAATTTGGGTGCGGGAGATTGAGTTTAAGAATCTTTGTCTCTGGGACCTGCTTGTAATTCCCACAAACCCAACCTTTTTGGGTTCGTACTGGAGTCCCTGGGGTTTGGTGTTCGTTACGTTGTATGACACCAGCCTCTTATGGCTGTAGTAGTTGCCTCTCTAACTAGGTCGAGTGGCCTTGCGCGTCTCATTCAAGAGTTGTATGGTTCGAAACGTTCGTGATGTTTACTCGGGTAAAGGAGGCTGGGAAAAAGGACCCGGTGTGGGAGTCCTTTCTCACTATTGGATTGTGGTTCCTAGCTTCGTGTCTGTTCTGACTTCGACTAGTTGTAGTTTGGTTCGGGTTTGAGCTAATGTAATTAGCCCCCGTACTATACCCTTGGGGCTCCATGGTATTCTTCTAGTCCCGGAGTAATCCGAGAGGGGTTATCCCTGTCAGGGATTACCGACCTACTAGACTTCATGTCACCAGTTTGCGTTTGGAGTTGGAAAAAGGGCCCTGTTCTTGTTTTGGTTTTGGACCCGTCATCTGAGAGGGTTGTGAATAGGTTTAGGGGTTCGTCTATACTATAGTTATGAGACGCGGCCTGAAACTGTACATGTTCCTTACTTAGAGGGTGGGGAAGCAGTCAAATTTTGACCTCTCTACTTGCGGATATTTCGAAAGATCTTTGTGTTCCGCCTCCAGGTAAGTGGATCATTTGGGGGTTGGTATTCTCTGGACACCCTTAGGTTCCCAGTCTGTGCTTTCATTGGTATCGACCTGGGATTATTTTTCTGTACGTTTCAGAAGCCCTGTTGGGACTACGGTTGTGTTTCTCCCGTAGGAAAATATATGGTCGGCGTTCCGTTCCACTCCTTGGTCCAACCTACCGGTCTTAAGGTGTTCAGCTGAGCTCCTGTCTCTTTTTTTACAGTTAAAATCATGAAGTCCTGCTCTAGTATAGGTATACGCTCAGGACTTGACTAATTCCTAGTCTTGAGTCTCCATAAGGATAGGTAATGGGACTTGTAAAAATTTCAGAGCCCCGCACCGTGTAAGGTGGTAAGAGCAGGGCTTAGTAAATTTTTCAAAGTTCTTTACCCGATGGGATTTTTTTGGAGGGATGAGTATCTGTCTGGGATTTTGTCCCCTTTCTAGGAGACCGGAAAAGGCCAAATGGGAGTTTCTCGACTCTTGACTTTTTAAGTGCAGTGTCTTTCCATAAACTCTATTTCCCTGTGTGTTATTCCGGAGTCTAGCGTCCAGTCTCTTGGGATTTTGAAGAGAGCCGAAATTGATATCCCTACTAATCATTTTCCTTAGTATTGTCTGAATTCGTCGTGTGAGGGCTTCTGCCCGGTGTCCGGACTCCTGTTGTTCTGGTATAAGTCTTTCTTGGTATCCGAGATCCCTCTTGTTCGTACCTGGAGCCTGGCGCTGTGGCTCAGCTCCTCTGTGAAGATATGAATGGGTCACTGTTGGGTTCGATTAGTAGAGCTCTTGAGCATCTGCATACAGGTACAGGACAGCAGTTGGTTCAATCAGTGATCTTTAGTCCAGTCTGAGCCAGGCCTTGTAGTGGCTCTCGCATAGCTTGACTTAGCATTTCTGCTATCTCTCCCTTTGTGCTCTTTTGTGGGCGTAAGGGCATATCTCTCAGGTTTTATTCAATTTCCAACCTTTAACTTCGAACGTGGGTGTTATTTCTGGTGTAGTTGTAAGGCACCTCCTGATAATTACGGGACAATTCGAAGATTTGACTATCGGACCTTAGGTCGCTGATCCTTTTGTCCCTCTGGTAGTCTGTGAACCCTTAGAGATCACGTCCTTCTCAATTTCGTGGAAGGGCATTTACGCCCCTATTGAGTGAATCCCGTCCTTAAAAGTAAATATAATAAAGACATCTCTCTTTCTTGTCATATCGAGGCACTCTCCTAGGTCTTAGTGTCTCCCGTAATAAGGTTTCCATTGTTAGAAAACCCTCTGACACTAGTTAGCAATCTTTAGGCTGGAAGTTCTAAGGAGTCCCTGTCGGGGATACTTCCTACGTATAAAGACTATAGTGGTTCCCAGTAGATTTGAGTCAATCTATAGTTAGCTACCACTAAATGTTCTATCGTCTTTTAATACCTGGTTTGACTCCATGAGAAACTCTATAGACTATTATGTGACTTGCGATTAGCAGAAAGTCAATAGGTGGTGTAGGTTTCAGCGCTTTTAGCTGTATTCGCCTCATAGCCTTGGGTGAGGAACTCAAGTAATTCTTGTTTATAGTGCCTCCTCATACCGGTTATGCATCGACCCGCTAGGTAGCAAGGTTGCAACTATAGGTTCTTAGTGCTCTTCTAAAAATTGCACTAAAGTCTCCCAAAGGGCATCCAATTTCAAGTGTGTGAACAATTCCTAGGGCACATAGGTATCAATTGCAGGTCTTGAAGTTATATACAGTGCTTTTTACTCCTTCGTGATCTTGTGTAAGTTTAAATTCGGTAGCAGAGAGGGCTTCCAAGATATAGAGAAGGGGCACTGTGCAAGTGTATATCTGAGCTGTCGTAAGATGCTCTTACGGAGTGCGTTGTCTCAAACTAAAGACTCATAACATCGTTTTCCAAAAATCACCAATGTTTTAGTTTATATAGCCTAATATCTCATAGGGGACCTCAGCTTAAGCTACAAGTTACTAGGGCACTCCAGGTTTATGGTAGCTACTTGTTGGGTTGTATCTACTCGCCGTATTGATAGCTTATAGTCCCAATTCAGCCATGATCGCGACTCCACAATGCCACTGTGCATTTATCTTAGGCCGCACAGTGTTTATTAGTGGTTAGTGACTTCTGCAATTGTGTGTAACAGAGACGTCTAGAGACTCCATCAACCGGAGGTCGTATTCCTGAAAGGTACAATATTGACCTTTCATATAGCTCATATTGGCTTTAAATGATTGGTGGCGTCTTAAGTATTGCTACTCTGGAGCTACCTTCTATAATTATATTACAGATCACTCTAGTATATCTCATGAGTCGATTCCACGACATGGATTATAGTGCCTTTCGTCATTGTGGGTAGACTCCCTTGTATGGAGTTGCTGTCAGGACCCGCGACTTAATATACGTAGTCGGTTCGGGGTCCGACCCGATTCAGAAATAATCCGGTACTCCGTCGGGAACCTGTTATTCCGGAGGCACTATAGAGATCAGAAATAGAGCACTTGAGGTATTATAGCTCGAGGCTACTTCATAAATTCAGTGCTTCTCATACAATGAAGATCGACTATGTTTGGGGCAACCAGCCACTATTACTTCCCGGAGGTAATCGATCACTTATTTGGAAACCCTGTTACTCCGATAGCATTTATTTAGCTCGGATTATGTAGAACTCCTCGCCTGCATTATATGGACTGACTCCACGTAATATATAATAGTGTCCTGTCTGCTGTGAATGTACTCCCTATAAATTATGTAGTCGTTGTCAGGACCCGCGGCTGCATATAGCTCTGTATTCAGGTCGAGGTTTGGTTTGATCCCGGATGCAGCTCGGTAATGCTTCAGGAAGCCTTGCTAATCCGGGGGCACTTTTTAAATTAGATTATAGAGCACTTGCCTGTATTTATGGATAGACTCCACTAAAAGATTATTGTGCCTTCTCATATGTTGTGGGTCAATTCCAGATATAGGTATGTAGTCACTATCAGGGCCCGTGACTCCATATATGTTGACACGACTGGGGTTACCAGCCGCGGCTACTTTCCGGAAGTACAGTAGTAGAGTAACACTCCAGGAAATCTTCCCTACTTCCGAGGCACTTTCTTCTAATTGGTTTATATCGTTGTGCTCTCTTAAATGATTCGACTTCACAGATTATATTATAGTATCTTAATCTGTGAGTCGCCTTCATATATGTAGACAGATCGAGGATCGTCTACAGTATATTCTGGTAGTAGCTCAGTAACACTTACGGCAACTTTGCTACTCCGGTTGCGGGACCGTCGATTATAGTGCTCATTGACAGGTCCCGAGAAGCGTTTATTTTACAGTGCACTTGCTAGTTTAGGAGCTTACTTTGGCTCATTTATAGCAATATTGGGACCGGAGCCCTTAGCACAGGATCATTGCTGCAGGAGCTAAGAAAGCTGTTGGGCCTGAGCTGTTGCTTCTAGTGCACTTGCTAACCATACCGATAAAAGTTTAGATTCAAGATCACTGCTGCAAGAGTTTGGAAACTGCTGGGCCAAGGGCCGCTGCTCACCGGAAGGAAAACTTTCATCCTATATCGCCAGCTATCGTTTAGGATGCAGTATTCTAGATTGACATTTCCCGCTTAACGGAAGTTTATAGCTATCTCTAGTTCTTCATAGCTAGAACAAATTCTCAACAGAAATGAAGAAAGGCTTGTAATTAAGCACTGTATTGGTTTCTGTTTCCATATCTCACCATTATTATCATAATTGATCAAGGGTATTAGAAACTGACTAACCTTTCTCTCCTCCTCAGAACTTGCAAATAGTATTGAGAGGAAACCAGGAATTGACCCTTAACCTGGGTACAAGAACCAGTTACATGGTTAAAATCAGAAAGTTTCCTTCTATAGACAACAAGGAAGTATCTACTCTCATTGAGGTAGCTTAGAGGAATATTCATTTTTCAAAACTTTCTTGAAGCTTAAGATGCGTTTAAGACAATGTAGTATGAATTCACAGGTTCAAAGGAACCTCCAGAGATGTACCGGGCTTTTCAAAAGTTCTGACCTGTTTTAATAATTTGCCATCCGAAGTTTGTAAAAGCTTTGTTTATAATAACACTCCCTAATCGTGGTCGAAAGTCCTTACACACATTACGGACGTAGTCCTTCCTCATCTGGGCCCAAGTGCGGTTCACACAGGCTTTCAGCTCTTGAATGTTGTTGTGACGATCTTTGCATGCTTTACTCTCAATATGTGGCCACACGCTGTAGTCCAGAGGATTGATATCAGGCGACTAAGGGGGCCAAAAGTCTTTGGGCCAAAAAGTCATGTTTTGGCTCATCCAGTTTCGAACGGTTTTCGACGTGTGCGCTGGCGCACCATCTTGCTGAAACACGTAATCTCCATCTTTGACGATTTTTCTGATCCAAGGAAGAACTTTTGTGGCGATGATATCTCTGTATTCAGCCCCTGTCAACCTGCAACCGCCCTTGAACCACACTGGAGGCATCTTCTCCCCATTGGAGGCCACAACGCCAAGCATCATCACTGAGGGCGGATGCTTTGTTGTGGAGACATAACGAACATCAGAGATGTCTTGGCTAATGTTCACAAAGATCAACAACTGTTTGTTGAAGACAGAATCTATGATGAAGGTTTTCTCATCTGAGAAAAAGATGACTCGATTTCCATGACGTTTCAAGTCGTTAAGAAGGCGGGAACATGTCAGCAGTTAGCACCGGTCTTTTCTGACGCTTTAAGCTCTTGCCACCTTCACTCTTTAGAGCTCTTGACACGGTTGACACAGAAATCTTCTTCTTCTTTGCATATTCAGTCATTTTGAGTTTTGGATCATTTTCAAAGGCTCTTCAAACATTCTTCCGTTGAATGACTTGTGGTTTGCCTAAACCTGGTCGATCTTTGAAAGTTTCATTATTCTTAAGGCGGTTTTCGACCCGTTTCACCGTTGACAAACTGACATTTTACAACCTAACAATGTCCGCCTTCTTGTGATCTGCGCGTAGGAGAGCTGCTTCATCCTTTTTGTTTCCATTACCAACTAGAGCACTCTGAGAGCGAGGCAACGGTAGCGAGGCAACGGTAGCAAAAAATTCAAATTGGCTCTGAAACCATAATTTTTTGTATAAACTCCAAAATCTAATCATTTGTGTCTTTTGATAGTAATAACTGCTTGTGCAATTTTCTTGAAGATCCGTTCATAACTTTGTAAGTTATACTGCTAACAAACGTTATGACAAATATGAGTCAAACATACAAATGAACTAACCGATCTGCACCAAAATTTAATCATTTATGTCTTTCAACATTACTAACAACCCCTACGAATTTCATAAAGATCCGTTCATTATTTTTTGAGTTATTGTGCTGTCAAGCATAAAATTAAAAACTGTGACAAACGAATGAACAAACAAACAGATCATTACCAAAATTTGGTCATTCACTCTTTGTTATATACCTAACAACTCATGCTAATTTCATAAAAATCCATGCATAACTTTTTGAATTATGGCATTGAGAAAAATGAGGCAGACAAACAAATAAACGGATGGACATATCTTCACGCCAAAAGTTAATCATCTGTTCCTCCTAACAAACCCTGTGAATTTCGTCCAAATCGGTGCAGCACAATTTGAGTTATCTTGGTTACAGACAGATAGAGACAAACACAGCGGAAACATAACCTCCTTGGCGGAAGAAACTATGTATCAAAATGAGCACTGTTACCAGTTAATATATTATCTGAAATAGTTTAGGAATGAGTCATTGTCAATATATGTATTTCATCAAGTCTTTAAAATGAGTTTCACACTTTGAAAGTACAATACAGGCCAGGACTTTGCAAAGTCCGGTATCTAAGTCCCTAAAGGGAGCTTGAAATTCCATGGCAGTCTCAAAAATTTGCACCACTGAAAACAAGTATAAGTGACTCCCCAGTAATGTACTAGTTAACAAGTTTCACAGGTATATATCTACAATTCCGAATTCCAAATTTCAGAAGTTGAAGGCACTTCAACATATATACTGGTTTAAGGTTCACTGGACTGCTTCAACTTCTGGTAAGTCCTTAAGGGGGGACCTAAAGCATCCCAATATAAATGACTTCACTGTAGCAGAGGCTAAGTATGACTAGGGCCTCTCAAATTTCTGCAAACTCCTAACGGTGGAACCCCGAAATTATTTAAGTTGAAATACCACTTCTGTATCTGAGGTTAAGTCTCAATGGACCAAACTCAAACTTTTCTAAGTCCCAAAGGAGGGACTCAGAATTTTATTTAAGTATTATTTCACCTCACTGTAATTGAGGTTAAGTATCAATGAAACTTCTCAAAACTTTTCTAAGTCCTAAGAATGGAACCCAGAACAATTCTACCTTGAAACCCCATTTCAGTATCTGAGGCTAAGTTTCAATGGGCTGATCTCAAAAAATTTTCTAAGTCCTAAGGGAGGAACCCAGAAATTTTTTAGGTCTAAACGCCATTATTGATTAGAGCTAAGGTCCCAAAAGGGAAATATCAGTGAAAGTAAAAGATCTGAAAGTGGTATCTTGAACATTTTTAGAGTTCTGGCAGTTTAGGAGAGGAGGTGTTCACTCATCGCGAGTTGGATAATGAGTGAAGACAGGAGGGTGAAGCAGCTTCCTAGTGCAGCTGCAGCAAGAAAAAATACCAAAATGAAGGACTTTTGTGCCTGCATGGGAAAA
>LQNS02015105.1:294039-305997 GCA_001587735.2 Parhyale hawaiensis | reverse complement strand
GAAAATCATAGTCTCAGAACCACTTTTAATTTTTCGTAACCGTTACCTTGCTTGGCGGAGGTATGCGCTCTCAGAGTGCTCTAGTTTAATTATATTTTCTTGTTGCTGCTCAACGTTGGACCAATTCCAAAGTGATTTTTGCGCCTAACCTTACTGGTCGCAAAATTTATGGCGGTACAATTCGCGTTTCTTTAATGAAAGATCACACCTGCACGTATGAGACCTATTTTGCAGCAAAACCTAATCTGGAACCAGGAACAATAAACCCTATTTACAAAATTCTTGACGTCATTTTTGAGGGCTGGGCCCTCTAGTATTATTAATAATCAGTACTATATAATAATTCACGTCGTGTTTTTATTTATTTATTAATTTAGAACTATATTTATATCTTTCCTGTCACGGTCTATGGGAATAAGATAGGAGAAAATTCATATTTCAAATAAAAAAAAAGAAAACTTGGATACCTTGGAATAGTTGAGTGTACAGTAATGAAGTGAAGTGTACAGTCATCAAGTTGAGTGTACAGTCATCAAGTTGAGTATACAGTCATCAAGTTGAGTGTACAGTCATCAAGATGAGTGTACAGTCATCAAGTTGAGTGTACAGTCAAGTTGAGTGTACAGTCATCAAGTCGAGAAAATTCAGATTTCAAAAGGCAAAAAAAGTTGGGTACCTTGCCTTGGGTAACAGCGATTTATTGTACGTCTAGCAGGTGGCTGCATTGTAAAATTGGTCTTTCTACCTTCAGGTGATACAAACGCTGTCCCGTGTGCCTTCCTGTGTGAAAGTGCTCATTGTGTGGAACAACCAGTTGAAGGATCCTCCTGCTTGTGAGTTATCGTTGTTTTTAGGTCAGCGTAATGTTCCATTCACCCTGAGCTAAATCTTTCACCTTTACATTTAGTAGCTGATTGTATGATTAGCGTTTTGGTACCTGCAAACGAATTACTAAATTGTTTAAATGTAGGTGAACTCATTCAGTACTAAATGGTAGAAATACTGAAGGGCCGTACGCTAGAGACCGACTGGGGCGACGATTTTGGAAAGGCCGGGGCTGGGGAGACCAAACATTAAGTAGCCGGGACCGGGGCGACAACCAAATAGCCGGGGCCGGGGTTGGAGCCGGGGTGACCAAAAATAAAGGCTATTATTTTATTTTATCTTAGAGATGTTTTTTTTTTGCTTTTAGTATATTAATTGGATCAATTCAAGGCTACATGAATAACGTTTTCGTCGCAAATACTTACTTTTCGAGATATATGACTTCAAAGTTGCCATTGTTTTTCTATGGCAGAAGAGAAAACAACACAGGTTAGATATGGTTTGGTTAGTCTAGGTGTCAGGGTTCTCTGAGGGCGGACGGTCCCTTATAACTCTCGCGGGTCGTCCGGCTTGCGTGAATCGGCCTCCTCTGACGAGTCGGGGCAATATGATGCCTGTGCCGACGGTTCCGGTAATACGCACGGGCCGCCCGGCTTGTGCTAAGCGGCCTGTAGCTGTAAGCCGTAGCGGCTAGCTGCTGTGGCTAGTGTGGGGATCCCTCATTACGCGCCAAACTATGGCAGACCTCCGGAAGACCGAGGGTGCTGCCGTCGCCGTGTGGTTACGCTGAGGGTTCCTAGTAAGACCTGGGAGTGCTCTCATCCCCGTGTCTAGTCCGTTAAGGCTAACCAGTTCTTGTTCCTGGTCGTGTGCCAGAAAAACTTAGCAAGAGGTTTAAGCAAAAACAAAGTCATTTGCTAGTTTTATCTCGGACTATCTTTAAAAAAAAAAAAGATGTCGTACCGTATCTCACATCGAACAACAGAAGATCAAATACAAGATAATACTTAATTCTAGAAACAATACTCTGTTCGCACAATACAAATATAAACTTCAGAGAATACTAGTTCAAGTTACACAAAGAAATAGTTGTCTGTATCGTATACAGTGGACAACACTGGAGAACAAATATGAGCGTTAAATATATATTCCAGCGGTGACTCAACTAGGTTACAAGCGTTTGCAGCGCGTCGTTGCCGTAGTACAGACCCCAGGCGTAAGCCTACTGTGCGCTGGAGAGGCGACTGCTGCGCGATGCATTTAACAGGCCTAGTGAGTGTCGTTAAGGGTGACTGAGCTTTTGTGCTGTTTCCAGTGAGCGGATTCCAGGTGGCCCGACACTAGGTAGGTTTGGTTAAGTTCCTATTAGATCGCTAGCAAGCTTATAACGACGCCGGTTATTTTCTCCCAGAGAAAAACAATGGGAACTTCAAAGTCATATATCTTACATACTAAGCATTTGCGGCGGAAAAGTTATTCACTACCTTAAAATGACCCAATTAACATACTCAGGGCAAGAATGACCACAAAAAACATATGTGAGCTAAAATAAAGTTACCAAATAAAGTATACAATCAGGGCCGGGCATGGTGACCAATAATTATTATACTGTGGGTTCTCGCGTCGGAGTAGATACGATGGCTCTATACAGGCTAACAGCGATCCAATTTTGTATGATATAGTTTAGAAGTTAAGTCGAACTCAAATGAGTTCTATTAGACCAATCTTGGGGCCAGGTGCACCATGTCTTGCAGGAAATAAGGTGCGAGCATTTCCAACTCCACACGGCTCGGCCGAACAAAATCGCTCAGCCGTGCGGCGCAGAGAAGGAGACAGAAAACGACGAGAGAAGAAGACGGAGACATTGAACACTCGTGCGGTGGGTCCCTTCCGTGGCCCTGTGAATGGGAGCAGAAGAAGTCCCATGGGATGGGTTGCTTATTACCGCTCACTTCATGAAACAGAAGGGGAAATACAGAGAAACTACCTAACTTTACAAAACTAATCTTCTCAGCAGGAACTGCGGCCAGCTGCTACATCCCCTGCGGAGAAGGCACTTGGGACCCTTGTGTGCGTAAGGCCCAAATGCTGTATATTGTGGCAGGGAAAGGGCCCGCCTGAATGTACCTACCTCTGAGGGTACCGGGACGACCAAAACCTAATAGCCAGGGCCTTGGGTTTCTTGCACCTGCACTAGTTTAAGACAGTTTATTAATATGTTATTGATTATTCGTAACTCATAATGAATCAGGTTACACAAACAAGAATTAACTTCCCCCAGAAAACTTGTTTTATTGCTTGTTAAGTGTTTTTCCCTCCCCCCAAAAAAGGCCTGCCAAACCCCCGATTTTCCCAATATGAAAAGCTGGGGACGGGGGCGGTATCAAAAAACCGCGGCCGGGGTCGGCACCGGGGTAAGCAATTTTCGGTCAACCGGGGCCGGGAGGCTGAAAAAGGTCGGAGTTTGCCGGGGCCGGGGCCCCGGTCGCTCCTTACTGTTAGCTCATCTTCCTCTACAAGGATCTCTCGCTATCTACGTCAGTGGCACCGCCGGCACCAGTGTCACTGCTGAGCCGCTCAGAGTGGTGAATACTGCTGAATCATTCGATGCGTTAGCTTAGGTTTATATTGTTGACTCGTGTTGAATGTTTGTCCTGCTTCTTGTATTTAATTCCTCCTTAATATTGGTTCGTTTTTTGCATGGACACGATTTTTTCCTGTACGTTTCATTGGAAGCAATATTTCTTTTGCTTTCACAGCGTGTCTACCAGGTAATGCAAAGTAATTGATGGGCAAGGTAATGAAAAAAATAATGAAAACTGCACAAATGACCCAGTCCGGTAATGAAAACTGCAACTGTTTATGTTTGTGTCTGGCAAAATGCGGGAATTATCCTGTAAGGGGAAACGTGGCATTCTGGTTACTAGTTTGTTGAGTGCGCCATAGCTGCCTACTTACATACATCTATTCTTTGAGTTCAAAAGTGGTGGCAATAACTATGAGACAACCCCTAAAAATGCTCATTACTTTTTAATTATGCCATATTTTCCCTTGAAAATTTCAGTATTGCTTCTGTATTGCATTGGAATCTGTTTATAATCAGTTTCATGATAAATTTCCAGAAAAAAGTTATGACTAAAAGTACTGTTTTAATGGTGTTAATAAGTAGCTATATATAAGACACTTTGGTCATCTGTATTTATAAGAAAATTATTCAACATTTAGTTTTTTTTGCCGGTATTCCCTGCAATACTGCAACATACCTACATGTTCTGCATTGAACTAATGAGATTTTTGAGAGTGTCAATAGTAATTTTATTCTAATATTCTTTTATGCAACATTTTAGAGATTCTTTACCTGCAAATTGACGTCCATTAGGGTAAATTCGCCGTGACGAAATTCCCCATAGATGTTCTATTAGGCTCAAGTCCGGATACTTAGCAGGCCAGTCCAAAACTTGAATGTTATTTCAAACCAGTCTTTTGTTAGCTCTGAGGTGTGGCTGGCTGCATTGTGATGCCGAAAACTTCATTATTGTCATGTACATCATGTAGAAATAGAGCAAAACTTTCTTCTTAAACACTAATGTATCGAGCGGAGCTTTGTCTACCTTCCGCCACTACTAACTGACCTTTTCTAGAGTCAGAAAAGGCTTCCCAGATCATTACTGATCCTCCTCTAATTTTTTTTAAACAGTTGCTCTTCTTTCCTCACGTCAAGCCAGTAGTACTGAGATCCATCAGACCCGTCCAAATTAAACTTCTATCGGCGGAAAAGATCACATTGTCCCATTTGTCCTCCGTCTGTGTAACTTTTTCCTTCACCCTCTCAACACGCTATCCAATGTGCTGAGCAGTCAAAACAGGAGCCGTTTTTCTGTTTCGATAGCCTCAGGAAATTTGGGGAATCGCGCAACAGTTGACGTATTCGTTTTGAAGTGATCGGTAACTGTTGAGATTGTTGTAGTTCTCTTGAGCAGCACTGACACTGAGGTGCCTCCTGAACAAGTCGATGCCTGGCATCATCGGTAATTTTTAGTGGACTGTCTCTGCAATGGAGCTAATGGATTTTCCATCCTGGTTGTAAGCAGAAAATTTACCTCTCTCGATGTCTGTATGAGGGGAATGCCTTGGCATTCTACAGAGGCTGTATTTACCACTTTATCACTCTTTGTGTTCTGGTGATCGTGACGGAAATTAGGGTTTTTACGAGCTGAAAGTGAGCTTATTCTTTTTTTGGCATTGTGAAGTAGAACCGATAGACCAATTTTTCAAGTGTCTTATACTTATATCCACCCTTAAAACTGTACTTTTCGTCATAACTTTACCATGAAACTAATTACAGTATATACGCTGATTTTCATGCCATATAGAAGCAACACTCAAATTTCAGGAAAAAAATGTGGCATAATTAAAAAGTTATAAGCATTTTTGAGGGGTGTCTTCTACTTATTGCTACCACTTTGTTGGAAAACTAGAAATTGGCTTAATTGATAATTAATTGTTGAATGATAAAAAGCTCTTCGATATGCAGCATACCAATTAAACATTTGCAGTTCCTCCGCCAGCTGCATCTTATAGTTTACTTGCCATTGCTTCATATATCGAAGAGCTTTTTAACAACTCAAGAGGCTGACCATCGCTTTTAATTGTTGAATGATAATATAGGCCGGATGCACATTTTGTGAAGCTTAATGGCGGTAACCCAGTTTGGTGTTTAAAATTGAGTAGGTTTGGTGTGCCTATTGGGTGGTTGGAGGTTACATATCGCCGCTGGATTGTTCCCTATTATAGACTTGTGGTTTTGTATATACCTATATTATAATCATAATTTTTTAAACTATACTAACACTGTGTTACTGGTGGTATTTATTTAGCTAGATTAGACAGAATTTGCAGGTAGCTACTTTGAGAACTTGAAAAGTCTGATATCATACATTTCTTAAGAAATAGGTAATGAAATTTAATGTTGGTAAGTAATGAAAGGTAATGAAATGGACTTCTAAATTCTGGTACACACCTTGTTTCGGTACACACCCTGTTTCAGTGACGGACCGGTTAGCGTGTTGTTCCTCAGAGGTTCCTAAATTCATTACTTGAAAATAGTGTCTTCCGTGTCCAAAAATACTCTTACATGCAAGAAATTAATCTTTCCCATGTAAGGTAACATAATCTCCTCGGGTTAGAAAGTACCTAGTGTTACATATGCGAGAATATTATTTGCCCCATGTGAGAAAATAATCTCTCCTATACGAGGAAATACTGTAGTCTCTTTAATAAACGAACGAAAAATAATCTCTCCTATTCGAGACAATACAGTAAACCCCTCTAATTCGCACAGCACAGGGGGAAGGGGGTGACGGATTAGCGGGGATTTCGGATTATCAGGGTACTTACAAATCCAAAAAAATCTGTGTATTCCACACTAATACGGATTATAGAGAGATTGTTCGTACCTTCTGCGCAGCACCTCGAGCAGATTTTTTGTTCATCGCCCACTTAATCCAAACAATGAGAAGCGCCTTTTTACGGATTACAGAGGTATTTGTACAAACTCTGTACTTTACCGTATTAATCTAAAAAAAGGCTTATTTGTTTGAATTGCACTTCGAACTATCATCAGATATTCGGATTAAGGAGGTTCGGATTATTGAGGTGCGGATTAGAGGGGTTTTACTGAAATTTATCTCATGCGAGAAAATACATACACTGTATAGTCTCTCCCATACGAAAATGGAATCTCTCCATTACGAGCAAACACCTTACTATCCATTCCATGCAACCACATGATTGTCTTTGCCATGTAGCCAAATGATTGTCCCTTCCATGCTACCAAATGACTGTCCCTTCCATGCTACCAAATGACTATCCCTTCCATGCTACCAAATGACTGTCCCTTCCATGCTACCAAATGACTGTCCCTTCCATGCTACCAAATGACTGTACCATTTTTAAAGTCCTGGTCGCTAGACACCATGCCACCAAATGACTTCGTTCCGTGCAACCAAATAATTGTCCATTCTATGCTAGCAAATTATTAGATGTTGTAAGAGTATAAATCATTTCCATACGACGAAATAAAATGCTCTCTATCACTCAGCCCTGTCGTCGTCATCTGCTTCCCTATCGGTTGTAGTTGTCCGGCCGCCTGAGAACCGACTCAGCAACCGATTCTTTCCCTACAACGAGATAGAAACTGAGGCAATCTTGTCTCTAGATGACGACATCAACATGATGACCACAGATGAGCTTGAGTTTGGTTATCAGGTGAGTGTGAATGTCCTCGTTAATATTGTACTTGTCAAGTTATATTCTGATGCAAGATTTTAGCTATTAACTGTGTGATGACTTTGATAATTAATTCTACTCGTGCTAGCATTGACATGGGTATATTTTAAATGGGGTGCTTACATTGCAGAACTTACGAGTTGCCCGGCATTGTATTACAGGTGTGGCGAGAGTTCCCCGATCGGCTCGTAGGCTTTCCGTCCCGCAATGTGCGGTGGAGCAATAGCTCTGCATCCTGGAAATATGACTCCGAGTGGACCAATGAGGTACGCTTTTTAACGAGCAGATCTACAGTCCACTTGTCCTTTCGTTATTTAGTTACTGAGTGAGTACAACCGTAATGCTTTCATCAGCATTAGATACAAGGAGGTTTAATAGAAGTAGGCACCGATCCGGGGGCATAGGATGGGCCATAGGCCATAGGGTTAGGTTAGTTAGGTTCGTCCATCCTATGTTATGGGGAGTAGCGCCCACAGGGGGTTTGAGTAGGTTACCTTCGCCATTAGCTAGGCCTTCAGGACGTCTGTCTTTCGTGCCCACTTTGCTGCCTTCCACTTTCATACTCCTACTGATCTTACTGTTGTCTGTTCTTCCTCTTCTTTCCCGACTTGCTGTTCCCATGCGCGTTGAACCTGTGTGGGAACACTTTCGTGCATGGGTTCCCCGTTTTTCTGTCGACATACTATGTGTCCCTTCCTTTTCCTCTCTTAGAAGAGCGTAGTACTTATTTAGGGTGGCTTATATTTTCTTATAATACCTAATACCTAATAGAAGGAGGCAGCCAGGAGCCTAGTCCGTGAAGCTCAAGTTTCCGGTGTGGTTCTCAGATGTGGCTGCTGCCAGTCGCCGTATGCACCAATCGCATATTAAGTACTCCGGTTTGTGTGTTGCTCCCCCGTCACTTCCACCAATGAGATTCCTGAACGCGTCACAGCCACACCAGAATGCTTGACTTGCTAGCGAATCTAACTTAGGGCGGCAGTGCTCCCTCCTCCCTATTAAAGCTCCCTGATTAGACAGAAGGAAATATAGGGCCTCCTCGCAGTAGATATCGATGAAACGACTTGAGAAAGGATCAATAGCAGATAGAGTCAAGTTAGAATTTAAACTTCTATACCGCTAGCACATCTTGAAGCAAGTTCACACCAGCAACTTTCACTCCGCTTAAGCTCATCAGTCATTCAATGAAAACTAGCCGGACTCATAGAAATTCTACGGTTGGTTAATACTTTCACTTTGTAAAATGAAACAATCCTAACCTACGCTACTATAACTCACTTTAATTCCACCTTATACAGATCTTCAACCCAACCTACCCTTATAATATTAGAGCAGAGCGCCTGTCTTTTTATTAATCCTTACGAACTCCGTCTAACCTGTGACTTCGAAACATGGGAACGTTTATGCCTCTCCTTTCTATTACGCTGCTGTGTACCCAGTTTCGGCTTGTGTAATATTATTGTTTTTTAAAACTGTTTAAACTTCGAGCCGCTACAGCTATTTTGCTACAACGGGGGCCATTTACTCAGTTTCGAATCTTTATGTGAAATTTTCTATTGAGTTGGAATTCGCAGTTGTACCTACAGTAAAACCCCTCTAATCCGCACCTCAATAATCCGAAACCCTCCCTAATCCGAACATCTCATAATTCTCATTACTGTTCGAAATACTATCTGAAAAAGGGAGCATTTTTTGGAATAATGGGGTAAAGTACGGAGTTCCTACAAATACCTCTGTAATCCGTGCATGGCGCTTCTCATTTTTCGGATAAGAGAGGTGATGAGCGAAAAATCAGCGTGAGGTGCTGCGCAGAAGGTACAAACAATCTCTCTATAATCCGTATTAGTGCGGAATAAAGAGTTTTTTTTTCGGATTTGTAAGTACCCCAGTAATCCGAAATCCTCGCTAATCCGTCACCCCCTTCCCCCCGTGCTGTGCGAATTAGAGGGGTTTTACTGTATTTCGAATCGATGTGTCTTAAGCCGCGTCTACACAATCTATCACTTCATCAATCACAAACACAAGAATTCACAAGCAAAAACACAAACACTTCTCTTCCTTGTCTCAACGCATCAAAAACAGAAGCCACGAACACTTAAAGTTTACGATTCGCGAATTCAGCATTCCATTGTTATTAATCGATATTCCACCCTCACTTTATCGGCCAGATATTTGTTTTTGTCCAAGCATGCGCTTGGCGGAAGGTGGGATGAAGAACAAGACGGACTTTCACAAAACACTTCATTCACACATCCTCTTTACAAGTATAGTGAGCTGCACAAAGATGTACAGTATAGCGAATTAGGAATAATACACATTGATGTAGTCTATATTAAGGACAGACACTAGAACAGAGGTGTTCGTTATCTCTGAATCTTCAAAACAAAGTTGAGAATCAAAGAACTCAGCATTGCAATGTAGTGTTATCGTCGTAACAATATTTATGCACAGTGCGAGCAATACATTTAAGGCGTCTCACTTACAAAAAAACAAAACGCCCAACAAAATAATTTTTGCAGTTCTTAACATAAAGAATGTCGTTAATACATGGATGTTAGACGAGAAAATTCCTGCAGCCTTGAAAGGAATTTGGAAGTAACAGCGCGGGGCTGGAGTCTATTTTTATCTATACAATTCATACAGTGTCCCACATACAAGAGTTAACTATAATAGCTGCGTGACGCGCATTGAGCGTAATCTGGATGATGCATACACCCATAAGTTGACTGTAATAGCAACGTGACGCGCATTAAGCGCTGGAGCAAGCACACGCTTGGTACATATTATTTAATACAGGGAAATAGTGAACTACGAAGTGATAGGC
The DNA here is from genome assembly GCA_001587735.2 of Parhyale hawaiensis. Lineage (NCBI taxonomy): Eukaryota > Metazoa > Arthropoda > Malacostraca > Amphipoda > Hyalidae > Parhyale > Parhyale hawaiensis. The sequence goes on along the minus strand of LQNS02015105.1, from coordinate 296,060 downwards.
ACTGATCGATGTACTCTTACAGCACGTTATTTCATGCTACGATGATTTTTTTAACTGCGGCACGAATATGGGCCTTACGTTAATGGATACTAGGACATAGTTGCGGTAGCTACGGCCGCATTGTAGCAGAAAACATAGCTGCGTATGCAGTGATAAGTTACTGCTTGAATAGAGATGACAGAATATATAACACGGCACTGGAATATATGACACTTTTCTTTTACAGTGACACTCCAATGTTAGAAGGGGCTTCTCTAAGCACACACAAGATGAGACTCATAATTATGTTAGTGTATCTTTAACCACACGAAAGGCTGCGAACATTGCCAGAATTTCAAGGAAACAAGCGCTCTGCTTGGGACTCACTATACTGAGTGGCATAATCAATCCTAGTAACTAGCCATTGAGAGTACATGTTACACATTTGCAGCTAAGGGTTCAAACATTGCAATTCACTGAAAATATTTGACGTCATAGATAGCTAAGAACATTGCCCGAAGTTAAGAGTACAAACACTTCAGCATGAATCGTGAGTGTAGCGATTTGTTAGACACTCTGTAAATATTTCAGCTAAAGTACGAAAGGGCGGTAAATATCGCCTGGCTATGCAAGACAAGATATTTCCTTAAGGTGACACAAAGATGCGTAATTACAACACTTTAGTACTTGGATTTGCTACACGTAAGTGAAGTTCTGAGACACATTGGTGAGACGGTACCTATAGACCAGAACAATTTTATACTTACTTCAGGTCCTCGAAGCTCTGCGTATTTAGGCCGTTGGTATTGCAGTGATGCTGTTGGTGACTAGCGATATACCCGAAAACTTGCCGGTGAATTTGATGACGTGGCAATGGGCCCTAACGGTCGCTTCCGTTCCAGAACATTCGAGATAGGCGCAGAGAACTACAATAAAATCTACCATGGCTAACAGTGGTATTTGTGAAAGCCATGTCGTACATTTGCGAGGCTGTACAGAGCGCCGGAAGCGTCATAAATTGTGCATGGAACTTTCGAGGCATCGCTTGTCCGTGGCCGTACGTCTACGACACTCGGAAGTGCAGAGGTTGCCGAATAATAAAATTCGAGGCAATGGATCCAATAAACTTGGTCGGAAGTCTTTTAGAGACGGCAACCGGACGGTTCAAAGGAATTTCTTTGGGGTAATAATTATTAGGATTAGACAAAGGTATACTTTCCGAAGGGAAAATGCCAAAGAAAGTCTTGTCGAGCGAGAATGTTCTGGATTTAGTCGGAGGCGCGACTAATTTAGCCGTTGGCATGCATGCGTCCAGGGCATGGCATGATGTATACATAAGTTATTGTCAAAAAATGTAATGAATTCGTGCTTGCCGCGACAATTTTAGTTGTAGAAGCTGACTGGCGGGTAAAACTTATTTATACTGGCAAAAAGTATAGCTAAAAATTTACTCGCTGGCATCCCCTCACATGCAGAAATGCGGACGATAGAACAATAATTTCTCACTTTTTATTTTTTAATTTCTATTGCGATTCACACTGTGTGCATCCGTTTCTTTCTTTAAAACATAAATCGTGCTCAATTCAATGTAGCTCTTAATAATGAAAAGCAGAAAAAACAGATGTAACCAGAGCACCCTGAGAGCGCATACCTCCGCCAAGCGAAGCAACGGTAGCAAAAATTCAAATTGGCTCTGAAACCATAATTTTCTTTGTATAAACTCCAAAATCTAATCATTTGTGCCTTTTGGTGGTAATAACAGCTTGTCTAGTTTACTTCAAGATCCGTTCATAATTTTTTCAGTTATACTACTAACAAACGCTATTATTATTAAATCTCACCAGACTGGCGACGTAGGAACGGAGAAACTCCATGAGGTTAACAAACCCCCACGCAAGAACCCCAGCGGGTGAAGAAACAAAAGAATGAAAAAAAAAAAAGATCCGAGATCACAGAATAGCTCAGTGTACAGATCGTTTAAGCTGCCAATACCCGCACCAGCAAAGACAGAGCCATCAAGACCATTCCAAACACCCAAACAC
>LQNS02015105.1:278790-289730 GCA_001587735.2 Parhyale hawaiensis | reverse complement strand
AATTTAAAAAAATGACTTCAAAAATCGATTTCTGACGGCATTTTATTCCTACTGTGCAAGTTTCAGAGTGATTGCTTCATAAAACCCAAACCCCGAAATAACACCTCCATCGCTCCCCTTAAACATCGCGTTTTCACTTCAAATATGCTTTAAAATGAAGCAGTTTAGAACAGCTCGCTGCACCGTAGTCTGGATAGGAATTTTCCCTTATTTGAATCGTTATGCGACCTCAGCAACGTGAATATTTCAAGATATGAAAGTCAGTACGGTATGTACATAGGTATGATACGTGTGGAAGCAACTTCATGTCTTTGCTTCGAAACTCACTGAAAATTTCTTCAAGAGCAAGCGAAAAGAAGACAGATAATATGGAGCTTCCTTCCAGAGAAAAGCAGAACTTCTGGCAAGTTGAATTTGCCTCTAGCTAATAGTGATAAACGTCACGTACAGACGCACGGAGCCTCAAGCAGAATTCTATTATAGATATTGGTGACAGATTAGTTGTGTTTTAGACTTGATTGTGCGTGTGAATGGTGCGTTGGTACTGTGTAGAAAGTTTTCCAACACATATTTACGAATTAACCTTTGGCTCGCAATGTAAATCGTTTGCAAACTTGCAATTTACAGAATTTCTAGTGTACGTGCGTCAGTTACCAACATTAAGCATTACAATATTGTTATAAAATTAAATAAAAACAGCAGTTTAGCTGCAACTTATCGTCAACAGTCGGCTTAACAGCAGTGTGTGATTATTTGTTGCGGTGATGCGAAACGTTTTGTATATGCATGTACGGTATTGCATGCTCTCCAAAAAGCGACAAAAACAGAAAAAAAATCAACGTTAAGTCATTAATAAATTTTCCAGTGGCAGGAAAGTCTTTAGTTTTCTTGCTGTTTTCGTTTACAAAACGAATAAATTTGTAAATTTTAGGTTCGCTTTATAAAATGCCTAATGAGAATTTGCGTATTTGAGCACTTTTTGTCTGTTGAAATTTAGTTAGGCCAGCCTTTTCGTAATATTCCATTTTTTATCTTACAGTATGTACCGGTTCCTAACAGACTCGTACTTGGGCGCTGTTTGTAAAATATTTACCTTACGTAGCTTCAATGTGTGGCGCCATGGCCGTGGCATGCTACCTACGTGTTTTGCTGTGAAATTGAAAGAGATAAAAAAGACATTTTGCTGCTCTTTCGTTATTCGAGACCAACGAAGCGTTTATCTATTCAAACAACACTGTTTTATGGCCAAATTACATTTCAATAGCTATTGATTTGCGCACTTCATAAACGAAGCTCCCCGAAGTTCGCGCCGACAGCCTCAAAAACACTAACTACTGCATTACGCCGTCGCACCCTTTTCCTCTGTCAGTCGTCAGAGTGACGGCGTCGTTTGTTGGCCGATAAGCTGCGACGGCAACAAAAGTTGCTAGTGTGAATCAGCCTTAAGGTAGAAGATTCACTGCCTGACTTCAAATATTTTACACCCTTCATATACACTGTACATGATACGGGTCCGAAGGCATTGTAATTAAGGAACAATTCTTTTGTTCTGTAGAATTTCTGCTGGTTCCTCCAGAATGGTACGGGCCTGAAATATTGCTGAGGAACATGCTTCTGTTCTGTGGAATTTCCACAGGTTCCAGCTAGGTTACATTATTTCGGTAAAGTTTGCAATTAGAGCGTTCTATCTTAATTTGGCAAACGAGGAGCTCATGTTTTTTCCCATGACGTCCAGTTTTTGAGATTTGTACTCTCGATCTATTGGTCTTATGTTTATAGCACCTATTCCAGAGTATGATGATCAGATGATCATCGATAGAGTTAAGGAAAAGTTGAAATCTTCACTGGGGCACACCCTAGCGCCATCCTTGCATTGCAGACATTGGCTGGTTATGCTCTATTAGGTTGAGTAGGGTATAATAATACTCACAGGTCCTCGGACTCTAAATTCTATCAAGAAGTAAACGAGACGTTTCCCGAAGTCACCGAATGTATTGCGATTTATTGCTAGATTATCGATGAATTTTCATATGCTTTAAGCTTGCATCTCCTTATGATGGCACTAGGTGTCCATGGTGCTGACCGGTGCTGCGTTCTACCACAAGTACTGGAGTCATGTCTACACCACGGAGCTACTGCCTCTGGTTCGGGACTGGGTCGACCAGCACATGAACTGCGAAGATATCGCTATGAACTTCCTTGTGGCTAACCGAACAGGCAAAGCGCCTGTTAAGGTAAGAAAAAGTATTTTGATGTAAAAATATTTTTGTTTTGAAAAAGGAGAGACTTGAACAGAAAACGGCTGTCGATATATAAGGAAATACTCGTGGAAGTTCCACGGTTAATTAATGGTCTCAATTTTTAAAATGAAGCACTCCTAACCTACGCTATTATAACTCACTTTAATTCGACTTAATGCAGCTCCTCAACCTAACCTAACCTAACCTAACCTAACCTAACCTACCCCATAAATAGCACCTGTCCCTTAATCCTTACGAATTGCGGCTAACCTCAAGTCTGCTGCACACGCGAGTTGAAATATGGGAATGTTTCTCCCTATCATTCCCATTACACTGTTGTGTATGCAGCTTTGACTTGTCTAATATTTTTGTATTCAAAAACTGCTCAAACTCCAAGCCGCGGCAGCTGTTCCATTGCAGCGAAGGCCTCTTGCTCGGTTAAGTGGACCGTACGCCCAAAAACCAAAGTTCTTCATTATTGGACGATTTGGATGAAACTTTGTACTCATATGTAAAATAAGAAAAATATCTATTGACTCATGTACTTTTTCTCATTTTCGCCTTAGAAAATGAGTTGTTGAAAGAAAACTGTTAAAAAGGGGGGGAAACTCTACTAGTCCTACAGTTTTTGAGCTACAGAGGTGTTTTAGGTATCAAACGAAACGAAATTTGATTCTCTACAACTTCTCGCTTGTTTTTTTTTTAGAATTTCTAATTATTTTTTGAGAAAATTGAAAAAATACAAAGAAGAAATTTTTTTCGAAGTTTTTCCGAAAATGTAAGCCAACACTCGTCTCCTAATTTGATATTCAGAAAACCCAAGCGAGAAGTTTTAGAGAATCAAATTCTACTATGTTTGAGACCAAAATCACCTCAATCTCAAAATCTGTAGGACTAGTAGGGTTTAGCAGTCGGAAAAATAAACATTTCAGGAGAGTTTCTGCTTTCATTTTTTAATAACTCGTTTTCTATGACGAAAATAGAAAAAAGTACATGAGTCTAACCCACATTCTTTTCCGATTCTACATATCTGTACCATGTTTCATTCAAATCGATACATAAATGAAAAATCAAATTTAAACTCTTCGTCTGGGATTTTATTGTAGTGAAATTCGAGAATGTGACTGAATAGAAAACTTTTTTTATTTGCCTACCGATTTGGATGAAACTTGGTACAGATATGAAATCGGAAAAGAATGTGGTTTGGACTCGTGTACTTTTTCCCATTTTCGCCATAGAAGTTATTCAAAGAAAACGGAAAAATCGTTTTCTTCGAATCTGTCTGATGATGCTTTTCAACAGAGATATAAGAAATACTGTATATATAGCGAAATATAGCTCATAGATTGACATATGCCTAATCAGCTGAGTACAGCTTTTAAGGGGCTTGCTTTAAAGCTAGAGTGTGTATATAATCTGTAAATCTTTTTCGAATTGTAATTTTTTAGTATGTATGAACAATAAAGGTCTAAGGTCTAGCTCGTTTTCTATACCTAGCAAAAATGGGAAAAAGCACAAGAGTCAAAAGCTATTTTCTTCAATTTTGCATATCTGTACCAAGTTTCATGATGAAAAATCAAATTTAAACCCTCTAGCGGGAAAATTTTTATGTGAAATTTGAAAATACGACTGAGAAAATTATTTATGTACGGATTTGAATGAAACTTGGTACAGATATGAAAAATCTGAAAATAGTGTGGGTTAGACTCCAGTACTTTTTCCAATTTTCGCCATAGAAAAGGAGTTATTCAAAGAAAATGTTTTTTCCCGTAGTCTATTCTTTGTCTAACTCGTANCTACCCACTTAAGATTACACTGTCTAAAATTTTGCCTGCGAGTCCGTCTGATGTATAGCTAATGTTTAGTTGTAAAAACGAATTTCGATAATTGGAAGGTTCTGTTTTGGGCGTACGGTCCCTATAACTCTCGCTCTGAGTTTCTTTTAGGTGTTGATTCCCAACTGTACATATTTGGAATTGATGTGTCTTGATAGATTCTATCGTTATCACGCGCGCAGAAGCATTTTTTTCCCAGGACGTGAAGCAGTTCCGTGTTTCGACTTGTACGCGGTGGGCTTAATGTAGCCCGTGTATGCCAAGTCGTAATAAGTCCATCATAAGTCACATTACACAACGTATCTAAACAATGTATCACTGGTGTATCTCGCAGATGTTTTCCCAGCAAAATTTTCGCCCTTGTATATCATAATAGAGACATAAATGAAGTAGCTATAACAACAAATATAGCAATCTCACTCTTCGGAGGGAAGTACTTTGCTCATTGCTTTTCTTCTATATTTACACACTGTCACTAACCTCTGTTTCTCATCATCTGAAGATAACATTATTTAGACTTACATATTTTCAACATTTCCCTTCTTCATCGGTGTATTTGATAATTTTAATTTTATTGCGAGACCATTGGCTGCTTTACACTTTATATGCGTTAGCTTTCCCCACAAAATACAACACTCAGCCCATTATTTCAAAAATTGATTCATGCTACTGAAAGCACTTTTTTTGTCAGTTTACTTGATTTCTTTAAACATGGCGCTTTCACTACAAAAATGCTTTAGAATGAAGCAGTTCGGAATAGCTCGCTTTGCACTGTCTCCTGACTATGAATTTCCCCATATTTGGATCGTTATACGACCCCTGCAAGTGAAAATCACAAGAATTGAAAATTGGATTGGTATGCATGAAACATGTAAATGAATTTCTTGCCTGTGCTTTGTAACTGACTGAAAATTTCTTCAAGAGCGAGCAAAAAAGGACAGCTATGGTTGAACTTCCTTCCAGAAAAATCAAGGCTTCTTACAAGTTGAAGCTTTCACCATCTAATACTGAAAAGTGTAACGTGCAGACTCATGGACGGATCAGGGGGTTTGTGTAGGTTACCTTAGCCATTAGCTAGGCCTTCGGGACGGCTGTCTTTCGTGCCCACTTTGCTTCCTTCCCATCTTTTACTCGTACTGATCTTTCTTCAATCTGTTCTTNGTTGATCCTGTGTGGGAACACCCTCGTGCATGGGTTCCACGTGTCTGTCGTCACACTATGTGTCCCTTGCTTCTTCCTCTGTTAGATCGCCGTTGCTGTGGAGACGGAGACTTAAACTACTCAATATAATAATAATAATAGCTCATGGACGGATGGATGGAGCCTCAAGCAAAAGCATAATATATATAGATTTGATAAAAAAAGCTAGCTGTTCTTGTGGGGAAATGAGTGACTTGATGTCTGTTTGGGTTCGGGAACCGCCTTTTGATAAAAAATATAATTTTAGCTGTTATTGACTTATAGTGGAAAAATGACATGTGGGTAAAATGAACGTTGAGGTACGAAATATGTCTTAATACTGTTATTGGAATTTGGAGAAAAACTGGATGATCCTAAGGACGATGAAGTAATAAAACTGGTTTTTGTCAGAAAACTATTGGATATAAAACCCTTGAACTTTGGTCAATTTCATCAATGTATCCGCCATTTTCTGATGCGTTAGTGTTTTATTGGTTGGCTGTTCTTTAGAGGCTTGCTTTAGCTGGACATAAATATCTAATGATATTAGTTATTTTGGTTTTGATATTTTGTATCAACCCTTACCCAAGCTTTTGTATCATCTTCCTTTCGTGGTCACTGTCCTTCCATCCTTTTTCGTACTGCCACTGGCGATCTTTGGTTTGGTCTTCCTTAGGGGTGTACCGATACCACTTTTGCTGCCGATACCTTTACCTAGCAATCTGCCCATACTTTTACTGATACTTATTAAGAAAATAACATCAGAGTGGATATCTTTAAATGAATGTGATTGTTTTGTTGAATATAATTTTTTTAGAGATGAAGTTAAATGACATAAATTCCTTGAGAAGACATAGGCCTATGGTAATAATAGTTACAATGGTAACTCAAGGCCTAGTAGATCCAATATGGAGTTTCAAGATGAGAAATGGTAAAAGACACATTGGTGCTGTCGGTTCCATTGTGTTACTATGACTTCTAACTAGTTTAATCTCTAATTATTAATTATGAATTCGCACTTGTGGTTGGATTTCTGGTAATCCAATCTTGTGTTTCCACAGTACTGATGAGGGATTCAACGTAATCCGAAACGTTTAGAAAGTGTTTTTAATTACGACGTTGGTTTTACTTTTTATTCTAAGAGTAAACCAATTATGCAGTCGATGGCTGAAAGCATAACTGTATATGAAACTTGATCACAAAGGACAACTATCAGCTATGGTAGCATTGACTGACACAATAAGACTGAAGGGAGTAATTTTATGAGCTTTTTCCTGCCCTAAATTGACGATAAAGGGGTTGTTGCCTCTTTTGGGGTTGTTGCCTCTTTTAGACTGAATTTCGGACATTTTTCTGAAACCAATTCCCCCGAACTTGCCATAGTTGATCTGAGTCTGATTTACAAGCTTGCAGTAGGTGTGGGTCACGTTAAGCGAAATCGATTCGCTACTAACGGCCTCTTAGTGGCATAGAATAAACCATAGAGTTAAATTAATTAAAATTGCCCATCCTACAATATAGGGAAACCCATGTACAGGGGGAATATATCGTGCAATTTATATTCTGTTAGGCTTTCGGCATACGATTCTTTTCTGTCAACTTCGCTTCATACTATTTTTACTTTCCCATTGGTGATGAGTGAGCTCTTCCACCACTTTCCTTATCTGCTGTTCTCGTGCACGTCAATTTTATGGGTGAGCCACTCATGCATGTGTTTCAGGCTTATCTAGGCGCTTTACATATATCTTTCATTTTGCCAGGCGACATAATTATTTGGTGGCCAGTGGGTCGTACTAAAATTGCTATTACTGTATAAATAATGATGCGAACGCAAGCTGCGCAGTTAAAAACAAGAAATCCAAATCATTCCATTAAAATTAAAAAAAAATGTTAGTTTATAAAATTAACTTGTCTTGGTCTGAATGTGGCTTTCAGTAACTCATATAAACTTGAAAACGGAAATAATAGCGTTGTCGCAGAATTGACCACATCTCGACTATTAAGCTATAAATTTTAGTGAAAGTTTCACAGAAAGTTAAACTTAGGATGCTTATTGTGTCTGTAAATTTTCAAATGACTGATCATGCTGGTTCTAGAAAAATTATGTTTTTGTCAATTTTACTAATTTCACTGAGCGGCGGTAATAGCTTTTTGACTATGAAAAAAAAAATATATATATATTCACACCTTAATATCACCGAAGGAGCAAAAATGAACAACAGGAATGAGAAAAATGTGTATGAAACAAGAAATTCTTAGCCAAAAGTTTACAATGATTGAAAAAAGTCTTATTTGCTAGTATGACCTCCATGACATTTAATAACTTCAATAATCCTTGAATCCATGCAGGCAGTTAGTTTCTTGATTACAGAAGATGGAACTGCCCTTGCTGCTGCAGCAACAGCATTTCACAAGACAGATTTTGAGTTGTACTGCCTTCCATCTGCCTCCGTTTCCCTTTTCAGAAGGGCCCAGAAGTATTCAATTAGGTATAGATCAGGCGAGCATGGTGGCCAAACCCTTCAGTTTCTCTTCATGGAACGCCAAAAAGTCCAGAAATGCTGTGGTAGTACGGGAAGAGTGTGAAGGCGCATTACCATGCATGAAAATCAAATTTCGAAGCAATTAAAGGGGTATGTCATCCAGCCATGGGACCAAAGCGTCCTTTAACATGTCACAATATGATGCAAATGTAATTTTCACGCCATCAGGTACTTTAACTGGACATACAAGTCGATCCCCTATGATACCAGCCCATACCATAACACCACCTCCCTGTTGTTGACGTTTTACGCGTTGATGACAGTCACCTCCAGGTAGCACCCAACCCTTACTCCACCCATCGGGTCCATCAAGTGTTGCCTGGGTTTTGTCGGTGAAAAGAACATTATTCATGTTGATCTTCATGTATTTCTCTGCCCATTCCATCCTCAAAAGCTTATGTCTTGGGGTTGAGGAGGCAATATCAGAGGGGATTTGACTGCAATGGAGCGAAGGATGCCATTTCTTGTGGTTTTATGCACTTCAGGAAGCCCAGCAGCTGTAAGACTTGCTTTACTTGTTTGCCTGGGTCTTTTACGTAGCTGACGAACCATATTTCTCATGTCTCTATCAGTAACAGTCCTTGAATGCCCAGCATCTGATCCTTTTTTCAGTGGTGAATGGTCCTTCAATATGGCGTGCTATTTTCGAGCAATAACATCAGGAGAGGTGTCTCTAGCAGTTTCTTTGATAATAATTCTTTTCTCCTCGTTAGAGCTTTTGCACGTCCCATTTAGCAGATTATACAAGAAGCTATTAGTGTCGTTCACCTCAAAAGAGAAAAAAATCCAAAGAGTTGTCATCAGGGGACACGACACAGCAAAGTGTAAACAAACTCAACAGTGTCGTCATAAGATGTCACGATTTCCCTGCAAGTTTCATAAAAATTTGATTGCGCAAACATGAGATGTGGTCAAATTTGTGCTAAAGCTATTATTTCTGTTCTAAGTGTAATACCTGAATGTCGATCCAATGTGGCAAATGAAGTTAGTTTAAAGTAGCTACCAAAGTCGTTGAGTTCCGACTAGCTAATTTGATAATATACGCCGCTGGGAGTAGCTACGCCAATTAAACACGCCTGGCGTATGTAAAGATATCGCAAAACATAAGCACTGAAGAGCGCGCTCAGAGCTAGTCAGAAAAAAGGGCAGCACAAAAATCATCACTAGAAGTAAGTTGCTAAAAGGTGAAAGCATGCTATAGTCAAATGAATGAGGGCCAGTTCTGACGAGTCAAGTGTCGCCAGAAGACCTGCAATCTCTTGCATTTGCGCAGGATTTGGTAGAACTTGCAGTATTTATTACAGAAATTCGCTGGTGGACTAGCTATGCGATCATTGACTCCTCTTAAGTTCGTGGTCATTTTACCACCAGACCAGTCAGTCTTCCCGAAGATCAGGGCAGCGCGTAGACACGAGTTTCCTAAGCATTTGAGACTATCGTGAGAACTTGTTTTAACCATTTTCTACCGGCATTTAGTGTGATAAATGTTAATTTTCCCTTCTGGCCGTCTAGTACACACTGCCTTTGATCACAGATGGAAGGGGAGCTGCATAGAACGCATGTGGCACCAAGTGCAGCAGAGGTAGATGACACAGTTACAGAAATAGAGGATATAATTTGGTTTAAGTCATGTCTGCCACGCGGTGCGGGAAACTGTTAAGAACGAGAAAGGATGAACAGTCGGATTTGAAGCACAGATATCTCGAAAATAGAAGATGATATTTGAGAAACCTAGTGCTATAAATGTAAAATGATGCTAAAGTAACTTCCTATAGCTATAAACCATGAATTGCATTTCAGTAATCGGACCCGCCACACACGATGTTAGAGCCTAGTTATCGTACGCCCACTGCCTTAAATTTGTCATATAGTGCAATCGTATAACTACGTTCTAGCTTCTGCGATAAGCACAACTTACTTCTTTTTTACTACGGAGGTTAAACAAAGTGTTATAATAATAATAATAATTTCTTTTTTAGCCGATACAGATACCCCCAAAAATGGCCTATACATCGGCTACTAATACCAATAGTATTGGCACCCCTCTAGTCTTTCTCTTCCTTGCTGATTTTGCTTCTGTTTCATTGCTTGGTGATTTTGACTGCTCATACTATAATTCCCATTACTATTTTTCTCTTTGAAGCATCATATGTTGTGACTAGGGAGGCTGAGACTAATGTGTAAGCTAATCTATATGCTACTTAGAGAAAGTCGGGAGCCGAAATATCGATGGAAAGTATATAAGCTGAACGTCTGCTCTGTAATGAAGCGTGTGCTCCCGTAATGTGGCGCCTGTGTTGAGTGTAGGTGCGCCTCAGTGGTACGGTTCCCACAGGTCACGCCCCGCAAGAAGTTCAAGTGCAGTTCGTGCAGTGCGGGCGACCTCTCTGCTACGGAAGCCCACATGCTGCAGCGCAGCGAGTGCGTTAACTTCTTCAGTGAGGCGATGGGCGGCATGCCACTCAAGAGCGTCGAGTTCCGTGCTGATCCACTCCTGTACTTGGACGACTTCCCTGCCAAACTGAAGTTCTACTCCGACATGGGCAGCCTCTAGAGTGAACATAGCGGCTTCTTTTTATGTGCTTATATAATTAACTTCTGCCGGAGCCAACTATGGAGTCTCACAGTGAGCGTATGAGCGCTTGTGGAGCTCGCATCTAATTCAACTTTTCAGGTGTATTTTGGCTACCAAGTTTCACTGTGTAATCGGACGTCGTGCGAGTTCAACGTCCATTTATAAGCTGAGCGTACGATTGGTGATAGTTGGCTCCTGCGTAACGTTTCCCTTCCAAATTTCTTGTGTTAGAACAGCTACATACCACATGTCTCTTCTTTCTCTCTCCTAGTACAAACGGAGGCTTAAACTATTCACTTTTATAATATTTGAACTACTATCTGTTGCATACGATATCTCAGGGTTGGGGAGTCGGATAGTCCAAGCCCTATTCAAACTCTAGCCATCCAAATTTTCGGACTCCGATTCCTTGATATAATTAGTATTTAACATAACCATTAAATATGTCCCTCTACTTTTTACTAATATACCGTATATATATAAATACACACACACACACACATATTAAACTAAAGACGCTTAGTAGTCTTGTAACATTTACAATACTGTATTTGGCACCATTTGGGAC
>LQNS02015105.1:253075-263140 GCA_001587735.2 Parhyale hawaiensis | reverse complement strand
AAAGCCTTTTAGGGGCACCAAGCACATATAAGTTTGGGGAACAATCGTTCTAGAACAAATGATCAAAAGGATATTGTTAAGATGATGCCATAGTAGGTCACACAATCCCAGAACACAATACTGTAATTGCTACAATGGAAGCCTCTAGATTACAGAATGCAATGGCATGGGACACATATGTCATGTTTATACATGACATCCCATAAAATGTGCAACTACCCACACTATTTACAGTTCACACAGTTGCATATTAAGCGGTGAGGAGGCACTCCTGAGACGCAACAGTGAATCAGTTAATGCATCGTCACCGTACGGCAACATTCAGAGCGCACAGCTAAAGGTTTGACGCAATTATAAACTAAAATATCTCGTGACGCAAGACCACTCGCATATTATTTATATACGAGCATAAGACGACGCTATTATCCAACACAATCTATATATTATAAAACACTGTAGTAGCAGTAGAGAATTTTACTAGCGCATCAGGGTCAGGGACACAACGTCTATATTGCGCTGAACCACACCTGAGGTTTAACACAGGCTCGTGCGCCACTAGGGCGCGTTTTAAATCAATATTTTTTTTTTGTTTTTTCGGCTTTTCTGCCGGTAGGTCTCAGAGTGGTCAGTGCTCTACTGATAGGCGTCTTTTTGTGGCCACGCTCCTGATCAGAATCTCCGTGATCATGATCATCGTGATCACCGAAAAGCACAAGAACGGCCAACAATTTTGTAAACAAACCAGAGACGCCATGTTAATTTTCGAAATAATATTTTTATCGAATTTTTACAGGAAATGGTAGGGAATGGATTTCTTATGAGCCTTTATTTATTTTTAAGTTAATGAATAAATGAACTAGCAGTATTTGAAGCAATTTGAACTTAAACAGGCATAAAACTTACGAAACTACAATTTTGGGAGTCAATATTACAAACAATCATAATAACATAATTGAATTTATCCCTATAAATAAGAAAACATCACGAACTCGCATTTTAAATTTTAAATTTTTACATGTCCAACGGCTGGAATCACTCTTTGATCAAGCATGATTAGCCTCCGGAGGATATCACGCAGCGATCAATTCTTACCACTGATCACGGTTGATTGCTATCAGAATCACGTCAAAATGCGGTCACAAAAACGCACGAATCATGCGCGATCCGTGGGAATCATCCCCGCAGTGGTCACAAAAAACGCCTAAAGTCATAAAGAGTTCAATTTTGGTGATGATTGCTGGGTCCGTTTGTGTGTTTGACTTATGTTTGTCATAATGTTTATTAGCTGCATAACTCAAAAAGTTATTCGGATCTTCAAGAAAATTACAGTTATTAATACTATCAAAAGGCACTAACGATTAGATTTCGGTGTTGATACGAAGAAAAGCATGGTTTCAGAACCAATTTCAATTTCTCCTTACCGTAGCCTTGCTTGGCGGGGGTATGCGTTCTGAGAGTGCTCTCTAGTTGTTGTTATTATTATATGCAAAAGTTCAATTCTCCGTTTCTACAACAAAGGCGATATCACAGAGGGAGAAAGAAGGGACATATAGTACGACGATAGACACGTGGAACCCAAGCGCGAGAGTGTTTCCACACAGGATCAACGCGCATGGGAACAGTAAATCAGGAAAGAAGAGGAAGAACAGATGGCAGAAAGATCAGTAGGAGTATGAGATGGGAAGGAAGCAAATTGGGCACGAGAGACAGACGTGTCCCGAAGGCCCGGATAAGGTAACCTACAGGGTCCCCCTGGGGGCGCTGCTCCCCATAACATGGGACAAAGACAAAGAGACAAAGAGATCAACACAATAATTCAGTCATTATGAATTTACCTGCCACTTTAATACAGATCGGTTTATAACTTTTTCAGTTAAGCTACAGAAAAAAAAGAGACATACAAACAAACAAATGGTTGAATAGATCACCAAAAATTCGTCATTTGTATTTTGTTTCTCCTAACATGCCAAACTATCCCTGTAGATTTTGTCAAGATCCGTCCATAGCTTTTAAGTTATCTTGGCGACAGATTAACTCGACAAAAACATAACCTCCTAGGCGGAGATAATAACACCGATTGAAACTGAGAAACTGCGAGTTAAGCTACCATTGGAAACTATGCTCGTCGATCAGACTTAGAATGCTTTGGTGCTATGACGCCATGAGGATGTGCAATGGCATCAGACTGAACTGTTAATGCCGCCAAAACCCGACGGCAGCTTCACCACGTCCATCTCTCAGCTCTCTTCTAACATATTGATACGCTTACTTAACTACCAGCTGTCATGCTCCGATAGCGGTCACTTTAGGTGTATACGCTGATGGCGTCCCATTCTGATTTACTAATTTAATTTACATACTTACTGGCATGGCTTCGGTAGTTGCTCAGCTTCGGTGCAGACGTCGTGGTAGACGACTGTGGGCGTTTTCTACTGGAGGACAGCAGCGACGCCGGTCTACGCGTCGTCCTTGGTGTAGTTCGAGGCAATAACTTGGATGGTTTCCGAGTAGGTTTTGCCTGCAATTTTGATGGGTGGAGGCCGAGTCGGGGTTGAACTTTAGTGAAGAGACTGCTTGGCCGTCGTGTGGGCCTATTGGTTGGAGGACGTTGTGACTGCCGAGGGGGGATTTTCGCGGGATCCGCTGGTTTCAAAAGGCCTGACTTAACTTCGCTTGTTGGTCGTTCAGGGTGAGGTGTTGGCGTTGTGGAACGCACCATACCAAATAAACCTGATCCTGACTTCGTAACTTTGCTTTCTCTGTCTTCGCTAGAGGGATGACTGTTCAGAGAAGAGCTGTCACCATCTTGGGATTTTCCAGTGTTGCCTTCATTTGTCGGTTGTAGCAGAGGCCTTACGGGTATTGGCTGACGGTCAGAGGAAGGAACAACATTCTGATTTGCATTTATTGGTTGACCTTCTGCCATCGGCTGCAAGAGTGATTTCCTCTTTTCTTGAGCGCTCGTTCCTGAAATAGAAAAATTCTGTTAGGCAGAAATATTCATTGTAGAAACACTTGTTTCATGATTGGGGCTTATGAAAAGAAAATGAAAACCACATGTGAATTATTATTATTATTACTATTGTTATATTTAAGCTTTCTCTGTCAGATATGACATGCACCCAACAGTGCAACTCAAATGTTAATCGAATAAGACCTAACACTAAAGTATAAATGAGACCTTTATTCTGTAAAAACATAACTCAAGTTCTTCCGGAAACACATAACTCGCTACTCGGGACTATACCGCCGTACCTTCAGCGCAGTACAACTATCAATCACCACAGTCGGAGACGCACTGGCCAGGCCAGGCTTGCCGAACGTATTTTGATGAAAGTACCAGATTTGGCAATACAAACGTACCAGATTTTAACGAAAAAGTACCAGATTTCTATTTCTTACATATTGCTATTAAAATAGGTTGAAAACTATGGAAATAATAAAAAAACTTCACTCAAATGGTATGAGATGATTGAATACTAACCAATATTCTTGTTTAAGCTTGGCACTAAGCTCGCTACTAGGCACATAAGAGGTACAGGTGACATCACGAAGAAGACTTTTGAAGTGGAGGAGGGCATTTATTGTAGTCACTTTAGACCTACTCTGTACTCTGATGTTATTCCAGCCAGAAAATTTTCTTTCAGCATCAGCCGATGAATGTGGCAGCGAGAGGAGCTATAACATGAAGTTTGAAAGAATAGGGTATTGAGCTTCGCATACACATTTTACCTTTGAAACTTCACACCAAAATTCTTCTGGCGTGGAAGCATCTGTTATGGGAACAGTCGGTTACACCAAACACCAAGTTCTCTCCATTCTCTATTAATAGCTTCTAACTGATATTTTGTGATATATTCACTACAATATCACAGCAACCGTACGCTGCATTATCAACGAGTTAACTGTAGTGTGTTAACCGTGCACTGGCAGCATTGCTTGGCGGGGTTGTTTTGAACCAGTATTATACGAGTTCACAATGGGAATCAAACTGCTTCACATTCAGCGCCAATCAGAAGGAAGCTATGATGGTAGCACAGATTGGTTGCATAGTTTGAACTAGGTACTCTATACGATCATCTACAACAGAATAATTTTAAAAATTGTTATATATTACAACGCTTAGTTTACACATTATTAATAAATTCTTGCAAGAGACCGCGAAAACAAAAAGTACCAGATTTTCGTAGCGGCGTACCAAATGTACTCCAGCATGAAAAAGTACCAGATCTGGTACTATAGTACCAGGTTTGGCAAGCCTGGGCCAGGCTTGCCGAACGTATTTTTATGAAAGTACCAGATTTGGCAATACAAAAGTACCATATTTCAACAAAAAAGTACCAGATTTCTATTTCTTACATATTGCTATCAAAATAGATTGAAAACTATGAAAGTAATAAAAAATACTTCATTCAAAGGATATGAGATGTTTGAATACTAACCAATATTCTTGTTTAAGCTTGGCACTAAGCTCGCTACTTGGCACATAAGAGGTACAATTGACATCGCGAAGAAGACTGGAAATGGAGAAGAGTATTTATTGTAGTTTTAGTCGCTTTAGACCTATTCTATACTCTGATGTTATTCAAGACAGAAAATTTTCTCTTTGCATTAGCCGATGAATGTGGTAGCAAGAGGAGCTATAACATGAAGTTTGAAAGGATAGGGTATTGAGCTTCGCATGCACATTTTACCTTAGAAACTTCACAAAAAAATTCTTCTAGCTTGGTAGTATCTGTTATGGGAACAGTCGGTTGGACACAAAGTTCTCTCCATTCTCTATTAATAGCTTCTAACTGATATTTTGTGATATATTCACTAGAATATCACCGCAACCGAACGCTGCATTGTCAACGAGTTAACTGTAGTGTGTTATAACCGTGCAGTGCGTGCACTGGCAGCATTGCTTGGCAGGGTTGTTTTGAACCAGTTTCATACGAGTTCACAACGGGAATGAAACTGCTTCACATTCAGCGCCAATCAAAAGGAAGCTATGATTGGTAGCACAGATTGGTTGCAAAGTTTGAACTAGGTACTCGATACGATCTTCTACAACAGAATAATTTTAAAAATTGTCTTATATGACAATGTTTAGTTTACATATTATTAATAAATTCTTGCAAAAGACCGCCAAAACAAAAAGCACCAGATTTTCGTAGCGGCGTACCAAAGGTACTACAGCATGAAAAAGTTCCAGATCTGGTACTATAGTACCAGTTGGCAAGCCTGGCACTGGCCGGGTCTGGCCCGGGCGGCGCTACCGTCGCTCACGACCAATTTGTGTGCGTGTTTGTGTACGCAGATCGTGTGCGTGTGAGCGGCGTTCTTAACCTAACCCAACCTAACCTAACCCAACCTAATTCAACTTAACCCAACCTAATTCAACTTAACCCAACCTAACGCTACTTAACGTTACCTAACCTGACCTTACCTAACGTAACACTTAATCAGCGATAGAGCGAGCAGCGCGGCGCATTATCGTCGTTCACGACGGATTTGTGTGTGTGTTTGTGTACACAGATTGTGTGCGTGTGAGCGGCGTTCAAGTTCGTGCGCCGCGCTCCTCGCAGTATCGCTGATGAATATAGGTTAGGTAAGGTTTGGTTAAGCAACGTTAGGTAAGGTTAGAAACGTTAGGTTGGGTTAGGTTAGGTAAGGTTAGGTTAGAAGGTTAGGTAAGGGTAGGTTAGGTTAGCCTAGGCAGTGTTTATTTTAGTGGTGGCGCGCAGCAAAGCTTACTTGGACGCGCAAACGTTGTGAACGACGACAGTGTGGCCCGGGCAGACAGAATCCGTCTCCAGACTCACACTAACGGTATAGATGTTGTGCGCGTTTGGTGGATTTGCGCGATCGATCGCGCTGCGCGTTTGGTGGATCGTTCAAATTTTAAAATGGAAAACAAAAAACCAGTCCTTGCCTCCCCTAATCTACCCGACATTAAACCCGAATATAGTCCAACTTACCCGAAATTACGGCCTAATACCTACAACATCCGCAGCGCGATCGATCGCCAAATCCACCAAACGCTCACATCATAGACACCGCATTATATGCAATACCGCCGAGCTTCGACTTACGCTACGTCGGCCTGCAAAAAGAATTGAAGCCACCGCAATTGTGAGGCAAATAGCAAAACAATATTTGCTGACGATTTAGCGCTTACTTCTCCAATACAAACTCAGTTCGAAGGCATAAAGGCTGGCCCGAGACAGTGCGTGTGGATTGCGTGACCGCAGGCGGGCGATGGCGGCTCATGCGAGGTATTTTGCCTGCCTCCTCCTCCTTGCTCCCTTCATCACGACTCCAATGACCAGACTGGCGCAGAGTAAGCCGTTGTCAAGGAACTGCCGCAGGACTTCGCCGTAAAAGCTGAGTCAGCAACTCGGAGCGGGCTTGTTATCGTGAGTTGCAGCTTCCATACAGGGAACTAGATAAGTGATTCACCTATCATTAATCATTGTTCATATTTTCTAGAAATAAAGGGCAGTTTGATGTTAGTTATAGACTAGTTTGATTGTACGATTGCGAAGACTTTGATTAGATTATCATTTGTGTTGTACTTTACTTTTATGTTTGTCTTGGATTGTGAGCTAACAACCAAAAGCTGAAATATATGTTCACGATTACTACTAATTTGAAAACATACTTATTAAGAACTTTACTGGTGTCAAGCTGATTCGATTACTGACTTTTTAGGATCCTTTTCGTAGACATATATACACTTTTGTATACAAGGATGGCACAAATTATATGGATGCTTCGTTGAGAGGAGACATTTTTATGACCGTGGAGTGAACAAGCCCGTACGGCCGCTGTGTCGTGACTACACACGTCAGGTGGTGTACGGAACATCACCTAGACCTCATCCGAAGACTCTCAAGGTATGTGGCATGTTGCGTCTAGCATGACGGTTTGCTTTCTTCTGTAGGCTACGCGTGACTAACCATGTGCTTCAGGGATATTGTTTTATGTCAACTATTCGTCTTACCCCAGTTACATTAGATTGTCGTAATCTGCTATTAGTTTCTGCTTCCCTAAGTATACCTTGATACACGAGACTGGATGTGCTCATCTCTTTCAATTCATACATCAATAACTTAAGTACTAGTTTGCTTCTCAGCTCAGTTTTTTTTTGTATAATTGAAGGGAGCATATATAGTTTCTTATTTGTGGCCTACGTTTCTTTTATTTGTGCTTTAGTGCAGGTAACTCTTCCACAGAAATAGTCGAGGGAGCTAAGCTGATGTACCAATACATATTTACTGGTATTATCTTCCCTGCTCAGATGCACTGTTTTTAACATTTGTTTTTGTGGTTTAGTTAGTTTTATTCTATGCCTTTATTTAATTGTGTCCTCTATTTCTGCGTTTACGTTTTATTCTACAGTCTATACCTTAGTCTGCAAGGTTGATACGAATTCCTAGCTACTACGACTTGCTGGATAATACCTACTACTTTTTGAAAGTTTGTTAGTAGAAAGTACTGAAAACTTTCTTTTCTAACGAATCCTAATAATTACGCTAAATTACACTACCATACCTGCCGAGTTCTATAGGCTGGTTAAGACGGTGAAATTTAAATCACGAAGACCGAAGAGTTTTGTAAAAGAAACGCGTAAAGGGCTGCCGTCGCATATGACCACAGAAAATGTCCGATGATTCTTAATTGATAGTGATTTCTTTATCTGGCTACGAAGGATCTAGAAGGAAGTATAGGGGGAAACGTTATATTAGAAATAAACCACATTAACGAGCAGCCCACATTCATTGTACGAGCTGGCTGGCTGGAATGCTGGAATATGTGGATTAGATGCATTTTGAGATTTCTTTTGGCTGTAAAACAGTAGGTTCGTGCTCTTTTATTTGCATTAGCGGTAAATACCGTCGACACGAGAAAAATTTTAATGATCAGTTTTTCAGTGTACTGATCATGAATAGCACTCGGTATCCAGGGTACGACGCTCCTTAAATATCCATCATGTTCTGATTCATGAACGATAATGGATTCTAAGCGGTGTCGCCAACCCGTTTGAGCTTGCCTAAACGGCTGATGATATGATGTAGGCCTCGCAATTGAGTCTCTAATATCTAAAATAAGTTCGAGAACGGAGCTCATCAGGACGCCGCTGCAGAAAGCCGCCATGAAAGAGCCACCGCGAGCCCATTTTTCGTCCCATTACCGAGGAAGTATAGGGTCTCCCCCTATACTTTCTGCGAGCGTAGGATACACTGCAACTGTTATCTTAAATGATAAAGACAGGAGAACGCTGTTGGCTTCAATTTTGAGATTATCGTATTGTGGGTTTTCCCGCCTTATTAGATACAAAGACTATATAACAGCAATCCAATTTTGTATGATATAGTTCAGAAGTTTAGTAGTCGAACTCAAATGAGTTCTATTAGGACGATCTTGGCCAGATGCACCATGTCTGGCAGGAAATAAGGCGCGAGCATCTCTAACTCCACACGGCTCGGTCGAACGAAATCGCTCAGCCGTGCGGCGCAGAGAAGGAGACGAAAAACGAAAAGAGAAGAAGACAGAAGAAAGCGAACACTTGTGCGGGGGGTCCCTTCCGTGGCCCCCCACACGGGAGCAGATAGGAGTCCCATGGGATGGGCCGTTTACCACCATTCGGCGGCCCACCTCGTGAAACAGAAGGGGAAATATAGAAAATCTACCTAACTTTACAAAACTAACCTTCTCAGCAGGAACTGCGGCCAGATGCTACATCCCTGCGGAGAAGGCACTCGGGACCCTTGGGTGCGTGATGCCCAAACATATTGTTGCAGGGTTCAATTTTGCTAAGCAACATAATCATTCCTTCCGTTCGGAGACTTCGGTAAACTAGTTCTTGCTTAACAGGCGATAAAATGAACTGCAAGTGCGTATCGTTGATACGCAATGATACAAATGTTGTTGAATTTTTTCGCTTCCTCAAAATCAGGATCCATAAGAGTGTTAAGAGGTCTTTCAGAGGTCTAACTATAGTCTGACCATTTTATCAAGGCAGTTCGGTCGTGGTCAAATTCCTCTATAGCATTGCTAATTCTATGGGTATTTCTGAGATTTTGTTCGGGCCATATCTTAGCCCCGCCCACTACCTGTATATAGAGAAATCTCAGAAATAGCCATAGAATTGGCACCGCTGCAGAGGAATTTGACCACGACCGAACTGCCTTGATAAAATGGTCTGATTATAGCCGCCCAGACTTCAACAATGGCAAGACAGTAATGCATGCATTCAATTTGAGATTTTTTATTTTTATCCTCATCTCCTCCCTGGCCAAAGTTTCGCAAATCTATTATCACAGAGGAAACACGCAAGATACATACATATATATATATATAAATAGATGATAGTCAATTAGCGTGTGAATAGACATATAAAAGTATACTAATCTACAAACAAATGTCTGTGTTTATTATGTTGCTTTGAGTTATACCCCAATGCAGCTTTGCATCGCAGGATTCACACTGTTCTAGGAGGGATTGTTGATGCGAACGTAAAATTCTGAGGCGGCGAATTTTACAGCACACTATACACTAGCGGGCAAAATAAGAGAACGCTTTTCATTTTTTGAAAATAAAGGTTAACAATGTAGAGTAGGTTAATGAATCTTTTGATGGGCCCTGAGGAATGTATTTAACATATTTCTACAAAATATCAGGACAAAAATAACTATATTAAATACATTAGAGCAATCTACCAAACAATAACAAAAATTGAACAGTGCAATATAAGAGAGCGATCGTCTCTAAATACAATTTTACAAACAAAAAACATGGAACAATGATCAATTTAGGTTTAGAACTAAACCCTTCATTTTCAATAACTTCAGCCCAGCAACGACTACACGACATCACAAGTTTCTTACAAAACTCTGGAGTTATTTTTTTCCATTCCTCTTCAATTTTAGTCCACAATCCTTTACTGTTGATGGTTGTCGTTCTCTTACATTGTCACCTATAATTTTCTATAAATTTTCAATAGGATTAAGGTCCGGGCTTTGGGCAGGCCACTTCATGACTTCGATATTCTCTTCCGCAAAATATTCCTTCACTTTC
>LQNS02015105.1:235110-245754 GCA_001587735.2 Parhyale hawaiensis | reverse complement strand
CAAACGCTCACATCATAGACACCGCATTATATGCAATACCGCCGAGCTTCGACTTACGCTACGTCGGCCTGCAAAAAGAATTGAAGCCACCGCAATTGTGAGGCAAATAGCAAAACAAAATTTGCTGACGATTTAGCGCTTACTTCTCCAATTACAAACTCAGTTCGAAGGCATAAAGGCTGGCCCAAGGCACTGGCCCGAGACAGTGCGTGTGGATTGCGTGACCGCAGGCGGGCGATGGCGGCTCATGCGAGGTATTTTGCCTCCTCCTCCTGCTCCCTTCATCACGACTCCAATGACCAGACTGGCGCAGAGTAAGCCGTTGTCAAGGAACTGCCGCAGGACTTCGCCGTAAAAGCTGAGTCAGCAACTAGGAGCGTGTTTGTTATCGTGAGTTGCAGCTTCCATACAGGGAACTAGATACGTGATTCACCTATCATTAATCATTGTTCATATTTTCTATAAATA
Source organism: Parhyale hawaiensis (assembly GCA_001587735.2). Lineage (NCBI taxonomy): Eukaryota > Metazoa > Arthropoda > Malacostraca > Amphipoda > Hyalidae > Parhyale > Parhyale hawaiensis. The sequence continues at coordinate 245,286 of LQNS02015105.1, read as the reverse complement.
AAGGGCAGTCTGATGTTAGTTATAGACTAGTTTGATTGTACGATTGCGAAGACTTTCATTAGACTATAATTTGTATTGTACTTTACTTTTATGTTTGTCTTGGATTGTGAGCTAACAACCAAAAGCTGAAATATATGTTCACGATTACTCCTAATTTGAAAACATACTTATTAAGAACTTTACTGGTGCCAAGCTGATTCGATTACTGACCTTTTAGGATCCTTTTCTTAGACATATATACACTTTTGTATACAAGGATGGAACAAATTATATGGATGCTTCGTTGAGAGGAGACATTTTTATGACCGTGGAGTGAACCAGCCCGTACGGCCGCTGTGTCGTGACTACACACGTCAGGTGGTGTACGGAACATCACCCAAACCTCATCCGAAGACTCTCAAGGTGTGTGGTATGTTGCGTCTAGCATGACGGTTTGCTTTCTTCTGTAGGCTACGCGTGACTAACCATGTGCTTCAGGGATATTGTTTTACGTCAACTATTCGTCTTACCCCAGTTACATTAGGTTGTCGTAATCTGCTATTAGTTTCTGCTTCCCTATGTATACCTTGATACACGAGACTGGATGTGCTCATCTCCTTCAATTCATATATCAATAACTTAAGTACTAGTTTGCTTCTCAGCTCAGTTTTTTTGTATAATTGAAGGGAGCATATATAGTTTCTTATTTGTGGCCTACGTTTCTTTTATTTGTGCTTTAGTGCAGGTAACTCTTCCACAGAAGTAGTCGAGGGAGCTAAGCTGATGTGCCCAATACATATTTACTGGTATTATCTTCCCTGCTCAGATGCACTGTTTTTAACATTTGTTTTTGTGGTCTGTGAAAGGACCTGTGATATCCGTATCCCAAGCAGAAATGGTGGAAAGGCTGTGGCCACAAAATATTCTAATAGCTTCGTTGTAGGGGAGCAAAATTTTTCAACAAAATGCCTCGGCATATTCGAAACGCCACTGATATCAAAACTGTAGCGTCCAAAAATTTGCTGGATTTACATTTAAGAAGAATATCAGATAGACCAGCGGTCAGCGGTTACGTGCACTGTGGAGACAATTCGCTGCTGTCTCTCGTTGGTCGCAAACTGCGGCACCACAGAGTACACCCAGCAGAGTGACTCCACACACGTGGGGTGACGTGAGCAACGTCACCTGGACTTCTTCCGAAGACTCTCAAGGTAACTCAAGGTAGGTAAGGAAAAAGCATTTCTTCTTTTGGCTAAGGAAGAATTACCCCTGGCAGTTATGTATGTATTCTAGCGAGACGGCGCCTGCTCCCACATACATTATTGACCTCGGAGGGGATCGAGTTCTGGCCACCTTCGTGACCTTCCCTGTGGCCTCCCTCCTCGCCCGACCTGAACCCCTTGGACTACGCCATCTGGTCGCGTATGGTCAGGGATATCAACGCCAAGAAACACAGTAACATGGACAGTCTTATGAAGGGCCGCCATCAAGAAAAACTGAAGGCACATGGACGACTCCATCATAAAGTGCGTCACAGGCTGCTTCCGCGACCGGTTCGAGAAGGTTCTGGAGGGTCGGGGAGCCGGTCTTAGTTATGTAAAATTATTATGAACTTATTCTGTGAAAATTTCAATGCAATGTCGAATAAAATGATGATTTATTCAAGTTTTTGTTTAACAAAAACACTTGGTAACTTGAATACGAAGCTGAATTGGCGACACTAAGGTGAGGGTTCGAGTTTTACACCCCAGGGGCAATATCTGATCGAGACGGGAGGCGGTGCAGCTCAGTTTATACCAGAGTGTTGAGCAAAGATGCAATTAATACACCAGAGTGTTGTAGCGTGACGGTCGGCTGTGCTATGGGCTGTGAATTTTCGCACGAATGCTAGTGCTACAATGCAAAATAATAATAATAATATTTATTTCTCATATGGAGACTTGTGTCCAACAAGGTTAGGACACAGTATCCTGAGGTTTTCATGCTTAGTACTATCATAAGAATAACACTAAAAGTAAAATAAGAGACAAGTGGCATTAAATTTGCAGTGAATCTACTAGTGCAATGCCCGCATCTAAATAAGGAGATGATATTGACATTATTTTCCGTCGAGAGGAACGTTGCTGACACAGAAGTGATGTGAAACTTTTTTTTTTTAGATTATGAACCCGGGCCTCCTTTGGTGCGATGCAGAGCCGCTCTAGTCACTTCACTTCAGAGGGTTCCAAAAAATAATGCAGTACTGCAAAGGTTATAATGATACAAATTCTTGGTCCATCTGAAGATCTTGCCAAATATCTGTCTTCGCTGTTACTGATACGGTTGCACTGGTAAAAAGTGATTTGCATAACTTTTTCGCTGCGACAGATAAAAATTTACAGACTTACCGTGAAGGACAAATTAACGCATTCTGTAGATTTGGTTAACATTTATTGTGCGTGAGCTATCATCTGTTTCTGCAGGCGACACTCATTGAAACTTTTTCTCAGAAGCCAATAATTGCATACAGACTCCGTCTATCGACCATCGACTAGGCAAACTTTAAGCTTTGTGAAGCCTCCATCCATATATCGAAGTAGGTAAGAGCAGCAGGGAGATAGATTAGTCTACGGCGGCATGAAAGGATAGAGGAACGCAGGAAAAGTGACGCCAGAGTCCAATGCAGAAGTGAATGATACGAATTATTGTTATTATTAAAACTTCGCGCTCGGCCCACCACGGACAGGTGGTGCAAACCAAATGAAGCATTTTGCAACTCCGGATAGACCGAAATTGCCAAGGAAGATCCAACAGAAAGCCATTAACGTCTGTTTTAAACGCCTCAAAGCCGATACCACCAAAAGACGACCCCGGCAATGAATTCCAAACCGAAACGGACCAGAGCAGAAAATACCGACTGAACTGACGAGTTCGGCACCTAACAAATCTCTACTAAAGTGAAGAAGTGAGCATCCACCGCAGCACGTGCAATTATTCCAAAGACCTTGCATGAAGGCAGGGGCAGAAGAATACAATCAACGTCTCTCATTCTTGCACACCTTATAAAACATCCAGAGTCAGGTCACCCCCACTCCCTTATACAGGACAGATCCACTAAACCATTTTGGACGCACAGTCTACTGGCTGGGCAAACAAGTCTGTCCAAAAGACGCAAGTGACTCAGCAGCCGAAGTCTAGACTGGCGAACAGTACTCCAACACAGGCAGCAAAAGCACAAAAAGTATTTCCAGACTATATCTTTATCACAAAACANTTTTGGACGCCCAGCCTACTGGCTGGGCAAACAAGTCTGTCCAAAAGACGCAAGTGACTCAGCAGCCGAAGTCTAGACTGGCGAACAGTACTCCAACACAGGCAGCAAAAGCACAAAAAGTATTTCCAGACTACATCTTTATCACAAAACACGAAATCTACCTTACGCAGCAGCCTAATCACTGGAAGCACGTGACACGAGTCACCTAATTTGCTGCTTAAAGCCTTAAACGTAAGCTTTTCATCAGAGACAACATCGAGAATCTCCAAGGAGAGACCTCTAGCAAAGTGTCGTCCCTTCCATCTATTTCAGAGGTGGATGCTGCGATATAAAAGTGTCCGATACCGACTGACAATCATAGATTTAGTCTTACTGGCATTCAGTTATACTCCGCAGAGAGCGCCGTGCACTAATGCCCAACAGGTCCCTTTTTGCAGACTGGGCTGTAAGCACAGTTGACCATCGTATTCTCAAACGAAGAGAGTATCTTACCAGTATACAGCTATTTGTCGTGGCCCGGTTCATGCGATGGGACTCACTGTGGTCTGTGGTGACACTGACTTCGTGAGTTTTTGACAGTCGTCCCTGTAAGAGGTCAGTGAACACAGACGACCTGGCTGAACAATCAAGTCGGAGTAGGCTGAGTGCTGAAAGTGATCTAGTGAATTTGTCCCATAAGAAAGAGGTGGCCGGACTCTGTATGTTTTATGAGGTGTACAACAATGAGAGACATTGGTTGTATTCTTCTGTCCTAGCCCTCAAGGTCTTAAGGAGGATTACACGTGCTGCGGTTGATACGCACTTTTTAACTTTGGAGATGGTTAGACTCAGAACTAGTCAGTTCAGTGGGTGTTTGTTGTCCTGGTCTGTTTCGGTTTGGCATTCATTGCCGGCATGCATCGGCTTTCGGTCGTGTCGACTTGCAGGAGTTTTATTTAACTGTTATTGGCTTAATGTTGGATATTTTTTTTGCAGCGTTTCGGGCTTCCCGGTGTTGCACATTGCTTCACTTGGGTTGCACTACCTATCCGTGGTGGCCCGAGCCTGCAGTTTTCATAATAATAAAACTAATCATAACTAAGATATTTTGCACGGAGCTACAGGAACATCATTGTTATGTTTCAGCAATACCGTATGCGTACACAACGAACCTAACAAACAACAAATTAAGCTTTCTACATTGCAAGGACTTGACCAAACCGCAAGTAACGTTTAGCAAAAAAAAAAAAAAAAACTCCTGAACGCATGTTCATCCCCCGATAGCGAAGCGACGAGCGGCGATAATGTTTTCTTTGAAGATTTATGTGTGTATGTGTAGGTTTCTCCTTCCAAAAGAGGGAGAAGGATTTGAGCAATGTTCATAATTTTTGCAGGGAGTCAGGTAGGTTGACCTAGATGTGAAAAAATGCCAAAACTCTAGAGTAAGCTGGCCATCAAAAATGATGGCGTTGAATTTTGTTGTTTGTCTACACCCCCTCAAAAAAGAGAAAGAAAGTACTAATGCATCATAATGATAATGCCATTACTTTTTTCAGGCAATGAGGTGGGTTGACTGAAATGTGAAAAATTTGCAAAAATCTAAAGTTAGCTCGCCTTCAAAAATGACGGCGTTGACTTTGTCCCCACCGCAGGTAATGGTCTTCCTCCACAAAGCGTTCTAGTTCCTTCCAACAGCTGCACGGGCTCCAAGGACTGCAGAAGTGTATGAGCACAGAAAACAGAGCCATCGCTCAGATTTTACCAAAGTCTGCCGTGCATCAAAGGCTTCAGGACGTTCCTTATTCTTTTTTGAACATTTCGGTACAGTTCCTGAGGACTTACTTCTGGACAACATCATCTCTCGAATCCCATCAGTGCTGTGGACTTGTTCCTCCAGTCTGGCAAGACACACGTGATGACACGTCATTAGAGTCGTTGTATTATTTTCCTGCGTATTTGGGTCATGGTCTCGAGTTCATCTAGTTAAATGGCGTGACTTAATCTGCAAGGATTGTGTCAGCTCACTTCCTTCTGCCAGACTTTGCGATGCAAATTGGAGCCAAAAAGACAGCAACTTGTGTGATTGCGAGTAGAAAAAATAGATTGCTGTTTAAATTTAATTTTCCATGTTTTTCTCGAGTTCAAAATTTCTTAGATGAATGTTGCAGATGATTTTTTAAACTGAATCTAAGACGTTCATGCGTTATTTTTAATATGCATTGAGGATAATAATGTACTAAGTCCATTATTAGTGATACACAATGAAGCGAGTGAAAGCAGTTTAATTTCTTATAGACGAACCTAATACTTGCAAACCCATTGTTGTTACGTTATGGTGTTCTTAATAAAAAGATTATGAATATTATTACCTCTTCTAAGGATGTTATGTTTTCGTCGGAGTTGGTCTGTCTCTTGGTTGTCTGCCTGCCGATAAGATAACTCAGAAACTTATGGACGGATATTCATGAAATTTACAGGGATTGCTTGGAATGTTAGGAGGAACAGATGATTAAGTTTTGGTTACTTTGATTATTTTTTAAGAATAAATAAAAATATATTTTGGTAAATGAGGAATGTCCGTAACCAAATGACTGTATATATAAATAAAAATGATAATAGTCATTGTGCATGGCTCATCCCTTCTATATTTGTGTCCCCTAAGAAAGTCAAGTTCTCAATAGACTCAATAAGTTACAAGACGATTTTACTACTGTTACGCCGCAGCCCAGCCGATACCAATTACAAGACTGCAAAGAAATCCGTTAGCAACTGGTGTCGGTTTTGACTTGGCACAAGCAGCGGTTTATAGTGTCGAAGAGGCTTGACAATAGGAGGCTTGACAATAGTACCTACCTGTTTGATTAAAAATGCCACCTCTGGTTTAATGAAAGTAGTGGAAACATTAATTGGTACGTGCATCGGTTAAGACTGGTACTTCTGCCTGTTTGAAGATGGTAACTACCGTTTAGAGGAAGGCAGGTACTACCAGAGCCTGTTAAAAATAATACGCTTCCTGATGTAGCGCTGGCTCCAAAACCTGTCTAAAGCAAAGGCATGTTCAGTTGGGTGGCGAATTGAAGCATTAGAGGCTTGATTGTTTGAAACTTCAAACAAAAGCTTTGGTTTGGTCACTTTGAATCTTGTTACCTGTGTTGGGAGCGACGCAACTACGCTCAACAGCTGAAAACCACATTTTGCGGAGCGAGAGCCTCTGGAAGTGTCAAGAGTAACCTGTTGAGGGTCAGTGCCCGAAACTCAGTTGAGCGGCGGGACGGAACCAACGTACCTGCGCAATTTTTCTAACATGTCAAGCCTCGAAGGCTTCATTTTGGCATCCAGTCGAGCATGCCCATACCGTAGCACAGCCTAGTACAGAGACTGGACTGGAGACGGGCCAATGGCTAGTGTAACGGTGCTGCGCGTACGGTACATATCCAGCAGCGGAGCGAAGGTGACCGCTGGTCGGTTACGCAAGTAGATCAATAGTTCCATGACGTGGTGCGTTAATTTCACCCTTGCATTACTAGCTGCCGAGCGCCGCGTGCTGCCCAGCGACCCCTCAGGTAATGACCCGAAGCGAGCCTCGCTTCTGTTCTTTATGGTCCGTCCGTTTCCGCTGTACTCATCGATTGGGTTGAAGCTGTTTCCCCCCCGTGATAGTCCCATGGAATTTCCGTAACCTTTCCATCAGTATCTGAAAGTTTCAGTAAAAAAATTTAGCTATGTAATGAAATACAGTGCTATGTGATCAGACTCCTGGGGAGGAGCGCTCACGCGAATGTCTTTCTTATCAATCGTGAGACATTTCCGCACCCTTTACATTCATCTCAGATTTTTTCACCAGAGAAGTGTAGTTAAACCGAAGATATTTCCGCAATACTTTGAATAAAGTTTCTACAACCCTGACGTCGTCTTCTGCAAGATATTTATTTGGGAGGGAGAAAGCTACTCAAATAATAAGATGCTGTGAAGTGTGATTATTTTCCCAGGAACACTCCAGTATTAATATCCGGCGGAGTTTCTGAGAGTTTATAGTTGTCTTCTGAACTACTTACTGCAAAGACGTCTGCATAAAGTAACTGTCATACATTGCAAAACTTCTGCTTTATCGTGTAACTATGCGGTGAAAAATTTCGCAGCTTTTCCGTCAATTTAATGAAAAAAATCGGACATAAGTGGAAGTGGAAGTAATTGCGTCGGGCACCGGTCTTTTCGACTTCATGTTGTTCACTGAATCACATAGCTACTGAAAAAAAGTCAAGCATTTGTATTGTAAGATACGGCGTCCTATTATCGGTCTGCTTGACGTAACTTCTTGGCAGCGTTGTCGCAGCGATTCCTATGTTGTAAGTAAAATAATCCACGCACCATGTGAAAGTAATATTGGACGGCAGGCAGTTTTTTTTCCTATACCTCCTCGTGGAGTTTACTTGAGCTTTCTTCCGTATTCTACCCTGGCAATTGAAACGATTTATGTAAAAAAATATAGTATTTTATGAAATAATTGGACATTGTGTCTTTTTAAGTTGATTTTTTACAGAACTTCTGTAACCTTTCCGATTCTCAATTAAACGCATTTTAAAATTGCACCCTTCAATCGATACCAATTTTTTTTTATATTAAAAAGCAGTTTCATATAAAGTCGAGAAATGGCGAAGTGATGATGCTTTGGCCTTAGGAATCCGACAGCCTCCGCCAGTTATGACGAGCGCCCGGATTTCTAGTCCTAAAAAAGTAGTCAAAATAGCACTATGAAGCTGTCGATATTGCAGCAAAATAGTTTATTATTTCTAGCAAAATTGCAGTTATATCGAACAAAATAGCGCGTATTATTTCTCCAGCTTTCCTGGACCTCTGCAGCCTCCTTTCGGCTATAGGTACCTATAAAAACTGAATTTAGTTACCAATTTAAATGTGTAACTATGTTACTTTTTGGTTCAGTTAAATTGAGTTACGTTTACTGAATATATATAAGCGAAAATATGTTGCATCCAGGCTTTCATATATTCTGAATATTTTATATACTTTAGTGTGAAATAAAACAAAATAGGTTTCCTTGAACGTATTGTATTTTGAACAACAATGAATATAAAACATTTAACTAGTAATTACAAAAGAGCAACTGAAATTCTTTCTCAACTGCGTACTTTATTGCGTAGCTATGTATAGAAAAATATGATTAAAACAAAAATAACTGAAAGGTACTCAAAAACTAAATTAACACACTCGTAGTTAATTAACAATATCAGTAGCAACAAATAACAAATCATGAAAGCAAAATATACTTAAACATTAACATTGTTACAAAAAATTATTGGTATTTTATTTACATATTCTCTTGCGAGAGAAAGTCTTCTATCTGATAGAATCATTTTCAATTTTGAAAATGTTCTTTAAACATTTACTGAGGTGACGAGAGCATATTTAAAATGGACAGCGCGTTGAGCAGCGCTCATCTCCATTGCTACCTCTTTTTCTCTAACTAGGATATCACGAATTTTGCCTATGTTTTCATATCCTGAGTTGTTTTTTACAATCCTATCAGCCAGGGCACTCACTACTTCTCCAACTTCTCCATATGCAATGCGTAGCCTACTGAGTGCAGCCTGAAATGCTTCCAATGTGTCAACTAGGGGCAGGTTTCGTTCTTTCAGTTGTTGAATGGAATCCGACAAAGATGAAAAATTTGCATCGATGAACGTGAGGTTGTTCCGAAAGGTTGGACTCTCCATCAGTTGCTATGCTATCTGGATGGAGCTCGCTTCATCTGCATCAAATGAATTGATGATTTCCTGAATAATTGTAAGATGTTTAGCGTAGTATAAGTCAACGGTTATCCAGGTGCCCCATCTCGTCACCACAGGCTGCCGGGGTAGAGGAATATCAGGGGCTTTCTCTCTAAAGAGTTGGCAGCGAGTTGGAGCCTTCAGGAAGATATTTTTTTACATTTGATATGAATTTATCAACGTCTGAGATTTGCGATCTGACCTCTTCGGCAACTCTGTGCAGTCCGCGTGCAAGGGAAGTTAAGTGAAGCATGTTGGGTACAGAATTTTCAGTCTTATGTATGGTGCTGCGTGAGTCACAAGCAACATTATATTGCTGTATTTGATGGAATCCGGCCAATGAAGGAAAAGAAACGATGACATGAATTGTGCTACTGTCGTGCTATTAGTTTTCTCCAGTTGTGAGGAATTCAACAGCAATAGTTGATTCTTTGTCAATTTCAAGAGTTCCTACTATTGCTGTAGCAATTTGGCTCCCGGTAGCATTAGTACACTCATCAACGGCCAGCCTCGAGTAGTTGTCTCCTACTGCTTGCCTCATCTACTCCATGGTTACAGGTAGCCAAGTAGTGACGGTGTACGTAGTTTTTTCTGATGGAGGACTCATGGTGACTACGTGCCCTGTATACTTTTCAAGAAAAATTTCAAATGCATTGTTTTCCAATTTCCACATTGGAATGTTAACACTCACCACGGCTTGACACAGGTCTAAATTGAAGGAGTTGGAGAAATTATTGATGTTTGGATCAGGGATCGGGTCTGCTACTTGATTACTCCTGCCTCCGATAACGTTCCGAATATATTTTGCGGTTTTGATATGTGCTGCGAGGTTTGATTTGCGCGCATAATTTAATTTTTTATTACACGACTTGCACTTCAAAATATCACCTTCAGAACACAAAACACCACATCCAAACTGTTCAATTTTCTGATGCGAATACCATCGGGTTGCTTCACTTTAGTAGGCATATTTATCGCACGTGCCTTAGATGCTTAGGGAGGAAGCACATGTCTAACAATGACTTGGAAAAGGCATTAGGAATACAAACATATGTACGCACATGCATATAATGCATTTTTGTAAAACATATGGAAATCAAGGTTCTGCATAACTGATATTTTTATTTTGTATCCTCTGTTATCTATTTTGAAGGAAGAGCAGGTGCATTCTTCAGTTAT
>LQNS02015105.1:197098-211089 GCA_001587735.2 Parhyale hawaiensis | reverse complement strand
CGGGAAACGCAGCCATTATTTACGATTGGCTGCAATTTTCCACCTCTAGTAGTTGAATATTTTGTAGCAGTATTTCGCCGTTAGTTTTAGAGTAGCGTATTCATAGCCTTCTGCTGCATCACTACCTAGAGCTGCAGCATCTACTGCAGGCCGGCGCAAGGAACTCTAGTAAAGGGATCCTGTCAGCCAATCAGCTTACAGTCTCTGAGCTGTGCTGGCTGATCAGCTGGTCTGAGGGGCCATGCCCTTCAGGGGTCGTCAGGAGAGCAAAATTTTATGTGGAGTAGAGGGTAAATTCTCAGGGTTTGGTTCATTCAGGAGAGTTAAAACAATACAAAATTATCAATCAATTAGATTTCAGTAAAAGAGGTTCTCTAATGATGTTAGTCTTCTTTTTGTTTACAAACGTTGTGTGTAATACGATCGCTAGAAAGATTAAATAATGCTAGGTTCTGTATGATGCTAGTAGGTTCCTAGTGCGCAGTAGGTTCATTATTGAGTTTGTGCTTCAGTTATGCCTTATATGTAAACTATTAAAGTACCGCATCGGCAATATGATCGCTAGATAGTATTAGATATTATTTTAACCTTATTCTAGTCCATAAGATGAGGATCAGTTTGCTCAAAGTTTTTTTTTTCATTCTGTAAACATCTCAAAAATATATTTCTGAAGCAACAATTGCACGGTGTTTAATGATATCAGTTGGTACTAAATATATCCAATTATGCTCTATACACGCAATAAACTGCTATTTGCAGAGCTCATATTCATTTTCTTGGGAGACTTTTAGCTGATGAGTCTGACAGCGCAATGAGCTTTACAAGCATACATTAGCTCAAAGAGGCAGGAATCCGTCAAGTTCAGTACATGAGTTGCCAGGTCAAAGACCTTTGATTGAGCGTGCGTGCAGTACCTACGTGTTCCGATCATTGCAAACACTTTAGCCATGCGAAGTGATCGCGATAAAAGAGCCTTCGTTCGTCAGGAGACATACACTCGGAACTTCACTTCTGTTTACTGAGCACTTTGGTGGAAATGATGACGAGGTGCAGGTCGTGTGAAATGAAGCGCTTCACAGGGCAAGTGTTTGCGTCAAATTTTGGAAACTTAACAATAACCACAAATACAAGCGTAAATATCTAATAGGTTTAGGCATAGACCACACTATGCTGTGGTCTGTGGCTTAGGTTTAAGCGAACTTCAATGGAAGCAGACTCTTACATGGGTACAGTACGGGCTGAATTGCTTAGACTTAATTAGCTTAGCTTCAATACGACTTTAGCATACATTTGGGTATATGACCACAAATACCGTACTGGAATTTTGATGAAAATCAGTACCTAGCTAATTATGATATGTAATGTACCACTGTTTCACCGCTCTGTGAAGAACTTCAATTCTAAAGTCTATGACTTCATTAATAACATAATCATCAACATAAAAAAGAAAAGGTTTCATGGACATTAATAACCAATAAGTATCACATGCATATAGGTACTCTATTAGGTTATGTGTTCGATAAATCAATACGAATAAGTGCGTCGAGACCTAATAGGGATATGCTGTATATATTAACATGGATTATATGATACTTGCTATTCCGTTCACCAATTTTACTCGCGAATGAGAAATCACTGAAAGAACACCCTGACACAAATACGAAAATTTGTAAAATCTGCATCAAAATATGCTCGGCATAATATATAGCCGTATACATATAATATTGATGTATATGTTCATCAAGCAAATGCCGTGCGAAAACCTGGGTCATGTGCTCAGGGTGAGTAATATATATCGAAAAACTATCAACGAAGGAATTATTTCGACAACTGGAATAAAGTTACTAGATTGAAATCCTGGTAATCCTCATAATTATATTAAATTATAATAATACCTTTTAATAGAAAAAATTGCAACTACAACATATTTCATTCAGGATAGGCACTGTTTACTCTATACGGCACCTAGCTACCTGATATATATAGTATGAAATCCTGAGGAGTAGGTAAGTAGGCAGGATAGGTGTAAGATATTAGCTTGACTCACGCCGATTCATTGCATCAAGGCCAAATGGCGGCATTACCATTAAGTTCATTATGTAATAGGCTTTTACTTAGCATTTAAGCCGTCCAGATTGTTAATTTTTTATTTACTTCTGAAGTTTAATAAAATTTTCAACAGTATAGCTTTCATCTCTCAAACTGCAGAGTACGTTTTGTTTGCAATGTTAGATTAGGTGATTGGTGGTAGACGAACAGACCGGCCCATTCTCAGAGATGACCCAAGTTCCAGGCTTTAGCCCACTTCCAGCTGCTATGTAATAAATACAGCTACTGTATACACGCGAGATCGTTCACTTATTGGACGCCTGATGGCGTCTGTTTATAAGAGCCTAACCAAAAACTTCACTTTCAGTAAGTATTAAATAGGCTTGTCTTACTAGTCGCAGGGCGCGATCGTTTGGCCAGCGAAATTAATCCTGTCAGCAAATGATTTTTATTAGCTGGAAATATTAGGCAACTGTTGAATGGACATTCTCGTGTTAGTAGCTTAAGAGGTTCACGTTTCGAAGTTTGATATGCTTGGAACTTGAGACAGGAGCGTCGGCTTCGCCACTTGAATGGAGTTGCAGGTATTTCGACGAAAGCCGACTGCAGTGATCCGACCGAAAGCACCATTTTTCGAGCAAGACTGAGTTATTGGAACTCTCAAGAGTGATCTATTAAGGATAGACGGCGAAATTTACCAATGGACTGTACCATCTCATTGTACGTAGGACAATTTTTCCGCTTGGTTATATCACTATTGTATAGTTAATTTTAGAGAAACAGAAATGATAAACAAAAACAGAGGTAAATATAGCCAACTTTCCAGGGCGTTCAATAGCGAGCGTTGCAACCTTTATATTTATGCATATTTTTACTCATTGAATACTCACAAATATGGACATTTTATAAGTTTGGCTTTAGGGTAAGGGGCCTAAAGGAGACGCACTGGCCCAATGGAGACGCACCTGCGTCTCCATTGGGCTGTGCGGCGTCTGGAAGTTGTAAGAAATGTGCAATCATACACCATTTTTGGTGGGTGTTGAGGAGACATATTAGACCCTTTTTTGCAAGTACTGAACATTTCTTGTAGTGTCCGGTCGCCGCGCCACAGCCTTCCTACTGCAAGTGATTCTCGATTGGGCCATGTACGTCTCCTTTAGGCCACTTACCCTATGCTAAACGCCTTCGAGCCACTAAATATTGTTTACCCGGTCTGCGCCTGCGCACGGAGCAAACAAAGACTCAAGAGTGGGTCGCAAGCAATGTACCAGAATTCATTTCCAAGAAAGGATGGCCTCTATCATCATATTTTTCAGTTCTAAATTTTATTAATTTTTAATTTTCATCATATATTAGATAAAAAACGCGAAATAAAATATTGTGCTACTTCTTTACTTTGCAACGGGTTAAAACTGACTGCCAACTAATATTTATTACAAGCAAAAGCTTGTCCCATGCGTTAGCTTAAGAATGTTATTTATGGGAATGAATATCTCAGGGTGCTACGCCCCTAATTTGTTAGCTCTGCCTCGGAATAAGGAGTGAATGGTTCTTATTAGTAGTATTATTTTTATTGAATAATACGATAAGAAGCATATTAGAAATTTGGTTACCCACGACGCGTGTTTCTCCGTACCTCGGCTCATCAGGTGGGAGGTCGAACACGGTCGAATTAGAGACGTTGAAATTTAAGAAAATCTTGGTAAGATATTTGCAAATTTCAACGTCTTCAAATTCGACCATCTTCGACCTCCCACTTGATGAGCCGAGGTACGGCGAAACGCACGTCGTGGGTAACCAAATTTCTAATATGCTTCTTATCGTATTCTTCACTTTAAAAATAATTCCATCTCAAGACAATATTATACTTATGTTTGCAGCAGGTTATCGATGCGGACGGGAGGCATATTGAAAAAAATCGTAGATATTCGGAAAAAATAATAGTTAAGGAATATATTTACAGCAGCTACCTATATACAGATTTATTTCATATCGTCGGTGCGGCGAGTAGAGACGCCTCGCCTAACGGGGTGAGTTGAAGGAAAAAAAAAAAATGATCTGCAGAAAAATAAGCAGGAGTGCGCTGATTTTATAGGCACACGACTTTGCTACAAATTCTATAGAAAAGTTAACTCCTGAAAGATGGTTAAAAGTAGGGAAGGGGAGAAAATTTGTGAATCGTTTTAAAAAATTTTCATTTCATACCACTACCAAAAGTGGCTCAACTCACCCCCACCGACGCTAAATGTTGACAAAAATATTCTTTGGAAGTTTTTGAACACTGTAAAAGCCGCGGTTCTACACTTTGGACCTCACTATGAAACTTAGCAAGTTATTTTAATGCTTAAATTGCTTAGAAGCTAAAATTCACGACACAAGCGCAGTAGGCGTAAAAATAATTTGAGCAGTAACTGCATCGTGTGCGCAGGAGCAGGCGCTCGGCAATTGAAATTGATTTTCAAATTGCGCCCGAGACAGAGGTGCTTCAGGGCGCCTTGATCGTGGTAGGAGCCTCCACACAGTAGCCACTCTAATCTCATGCTTCCCACGAGCTGCACATGCTAGTTGCAGCTTTCTACGAGCTGCGCATGCTAGTTGCAGCTTCCTACGAGCTGCACATTCTAGTTGCAGCTTCCTACGAGCTGCACATGCTAGTTGCAGCTTCCTACGAGCTGCACATGCTAGTTGCAACTTCCTACGAGCTGCACATGCTCGTTGCAACTTCCTACGAGCTGCACATGCTAGTTGCAGCTTCCTACGAGCTGCACATGCTAGTTGCAGCTTCCCACGAGCTGCACATGCTAGTTGCAGCTTCCTACGAGCTGCACATGCTAGTTGCAACTTCCTACGAGCTGCACATGCTAGTTGCAGCTATAATCACTAGTATGACTCTTCAGGCTTGCACAATAGTCGAAGCTTTGGGCACATTCACGCTACGTCACGTAAGTCCCACACGGAACTCTAAACACAATAGTCTCGTCTCTTTTATGCTAGTCATCCTATTTAGGTAATTAATTCCCACGCAGCATTTTCGCACGCTCTAGCTTGTGTCGCCAAAAATTACAAAATTTAATTTTTTCTGAAATTTTTTTTAGAAGAAATTATAATTACTAGTGGTTTATTTCAGTTTTGAGTTATTCTATTTACCAACAAAGACATAACTATATTTATACATAATTTATACCAATTGATAACATCAGGTTCATACTGTTTAAAAAAAGTGATTTACTCGTTTTGTTCTGATCGAAAAGAGGGGTTCAGCAACAAGAATTTATTATTGAAAAAATGGGCTAAGTCTCGTGTCTATTGCGGTCAAACCATCCCATAAAATAGAGCAGAAAACTAATGGGGGACTGTGCAGAACAGCCACGGCCCTCGCTCTAGTACTGAAATCATCAGAGACACCGATGAAATATTACATTGTTCAGCATGTGAAACGCTAAAAAATATTATCCTCAGACGATGAAAAACACAGCGAAGGCGTATATATACTGTGTAGAAGAAGAGCAATGGGAGAAGTACCTCCGAAGACTGAGACTGCTTTATTTGTTTTTTTTTCTGTTTTTATGTCTCTATCATGATGTCCAAGTGCGAATAGGTACTTTTCCTGGTAGAACAATTGCGAAATCCACCGGCGATAGCAAAGTGCCTAGATACGTCGTATGAAGTGACTTAGGATAGACGCGCTACGTTAAGCCGATTGTAAACGAGTCGGAAGACGGAAGCGCTTCACGATCTCATAACAGATGTTTTTACTTGCGTGATAACGGCTAAATCTATGAGCATATACCGATTCCAAATAGGAAACATTGAGAATTGGAACTCAATAGAAATTAAGAGAGAGTTTCGAAACTGAGCAACGGTCCTCCGCTGAAACGAAATAGATGCCGCGGGGTTTGGAGCTTGAGCAGTTTTTGAACACAATATTAGACAAGTCCAAGCTCCATCCCCGGAAGCTTAATCGGACCGGTAGGGAGAAACGTTCACGTGTGCAGCAGAATTGAGGTTAGACTCACTTCGAGACTGGTGTCATTTACGGGATAGGTTACGTTAGGTTAGAAGAGCAGCATTAGGTCAAACTAAAATGAGTTATAATAGCCTAGCTTAGGATTGCTACGTTTCATAAAATGAGAACATAAACTAACCGTGGAATTTCCACGGGTCCCGCTAATTTACCGTAACGTCTGAGTAACTTCACCACTCAGCTAGACTGTATACTTCCACAGTCACTTTTTTGGTTGCGGGTTTCCCTTTCCACACTTTCATATCCTGACCCAACAGTAATAGTTTGGGGAGGGCTGGAACCTAGGGCTCGTCTCCTCCTTGGAAATGGTCCTGTTGGTTCGTCTGTTGCCAGTTATCTAATTATGAACTTGTTATTACACAAACTAGTCTCAGTTCTCATACTCCCGTCACGCACTCACACAGTCCCACACGATAATCGCAGAAGACAGTCCTTCCCATAATCAATAGGGCAGCGGAACTGCCAGAGAAGGAGACCCATACGCCCACAGCAGCAGTTGCAGCTTGTGCTCCTGTACTGACCGGGTCAGCATTGCAGCCTCTGCAGCACATACATCAGATAGAAGCATACGCGCACACGCAACTTACAAGTGCACCTCAATACTTCCGCTAGCTGTGACTTAAGCAGCTAAGCTACTCTTTGTCTCTTACCCAACTGAGCCAACAACGTTATTGTCATAGACAGGGGCAATATTTCAATCACTTCAAATGCCAACGAAATTTGGTGTTCTGGAGATACCTTCACAAAGCTGGTAGCATGGCTACAAACATGCGATGAATACACGCATTCGACTGTGATGTCATCGTAATAGCACATTTTCTCGAAAAATGTGATCATTGACTAGCTTTACAGGGGCGTGCTGAGTCCTGAGCATGTCAGGAGAAATTTTTTATTGCATGGAAATAAGAAAGAAAGGAAGTCAAAGGCAGAACACTAAGAAATATTATGAGATGGGCTTCGAATTTACATAATGACATTATCATTTCTTTGTACAAGGCGTTAGTGCAGCCACACTTAGAAATTGCTGTTCAATTCTGGTCGCCATTTCTGTGTAAAGATATCGATAACATGGAAAGAGTCCAGCGCAGAGCAACGAAATTGATACCTCGGCTGCAAAACAAGCCGAATGAATGTAGCCTAAAAGAATTGGGTCTGATCTCTCTCGAGCAAAGACGACTCAGGGGGCAACTAATAGAAACATTCAAGTATTTGAATGGTTTCAACGACGTACCTATACAACGGAACTCTTTGCAAGAGATGTTAATGATCGCCTGTGAAACTACGGTCAAAAGCTCAAGCACAAAGCTCAAAGAACAACTTTAAGTCAGCAGTTCTTTCCGTATTTCATGGTCAGCATTTAGACTCCCTTCCTACGTTGTTGGTGCGGAGGCAATCAACGCGTTTAAAAATAGTCTTGACATACATTGGAAGAGTCATCCTCCACAGCTAAGAATTCCTCCTCCAGGAGTCGCAAACTCTTAACGGCCAAAGCTTCTGAGGCCACCTTAATCCATCTTCTTCTCTCTTCCGCTCCAACTACACAGTCTGACATCTATAAGCTCCGCATATGAGTGGCTATTGATCGTACTTGCGTGCATTCATGATCGTTTTTTTTTGGCTGGGATTCTTCCCCTCTCCTTCTTTTTCTCTTTTCCTCAGTCTTCTATAGCTTACTACCATAATGGCAATAGCTCATAGGGGGCCGGGCGTAAATTCCGGTGTCTCTTTGGGAATGGGCTAATTGGTTTGTCTACTGCCGCCTATCTAATCTAATATTTTCGCGCTGTGCAATTTTCGCACTTCGTATGCATGATACGGGTCGAAGGGCATTATAAGTTAGTAACAATGTTTTAATTCTGTTGATTTACATAGGTTCTTTCAGCATTAGATAGATTCGAGATATCACTGAAGCATAGTGCTTTTCTTGTGTGAAATTTCCACATGTTAGAGCCAGTCTTTCTTAATTTTATCCTATCTAATACTGAAAAAACTTCTGTAAATTCAACAGAATAAAAACACTGTTACTCACTTATAATGCCGTTCGACCCGTATCATGCATACGAAGCGAGAAAATTACACAGCGCGAAAATATATTTCAAGCAAAACCGCCAATTTTCTGCCTATGACCCTAGAGCAGTTCCAGACACAGTTCATTTACAGAAGATAGGTGTGTCAAATTTGAGTGTAGATGCTAGGCCCTAAATTTTCAGCTTGTGAAGTCACAAATGCATCACGCCACTGTTGCAGCGAGGAATCTTTGGTATTTCCACAGTGTCGAGACGTAATTTTGTCGTTATAAACCTGGAAACTTAGGGCAGCGCATACACCCAAATTTTACACAACTATCTCTCGTAAATGAACTGTGGTTCCAGCTTGAGAGAGTGCTTACTTTGTCTTCTTCCCTCTCGAGGTGGTATCCAATAAACCGTAATTTTACCCTTCTAATAGTGAAAGCGAGCCTCACGGCCGTACTAAGGAAGGAAGGAACATAGGTAGTAAATATTTTCACTTACCCCTGTCTGGATAATTCCGGGTGTTGACGGGACGAGAAACTGTAAGATCTTCCAGGTTATTTACTATTCAGGGTAGACGGATGAGCTCCCTCATATACACGTACGGCTCTGCCTTAATATGTTTGCCAGAATGCAGCGGGCAGCACAAGCACCTCGTGTGCTTGCGTTGCTTTTAGCTGCTGNAGAGAACCGGCATGGTAATCTCTAGGTCCCCAGATAGAGTCCTGGCTCGATACATACTTTGTATTTATTCTATTAAAAACACATGGGTGGACGGATGAGTCCTCTGTCTGGATAATTCCGGGTTTTGACGGGACGAGATACTGTAATATATATATATATTAAGTGAGGCTTTCTATGTTAGGACGACGTAAGGAAAACAAAAGACTATTTACGGGTACATAAAGCTAACAAACAACGAGCTTTTACTCCGCCAACCTTGTAGGTTAGGTGTCCAGGACTGGTTTTCCTAATATACTATGATACATACCGGTCTAATACACTTTAGAACACTAGCAGAACCAGTCCTACAAAAACGTTTTACTATCGAGAAGGCGGCGGAAGAGGACCGTAGAGTTATTTTTCACTTGGTTTTAGTCTACGGAAGAGGATTTCAGTCCCGTTTTACATAAGGAGTACATGAACGTGTCGCCTTTAAAGTTGTATGTACCCGTAAATGAAGGAATTTCCTACGGTGTCGCCCCAGTAACACTATTATCACTTTATATATATGTGTGTGTGTGTATATATTTTAAAGCACTACCCGAACTTCACTATACGTAAAATAGTATCTTAACTGCACCATGAGCGCTGTCCGCTCGCTGCACAACAGAGGGATGAAATTTGTAACTTCCTGGTGAAATTTGTCACACCGTAGGAGACGAAAGTTATGTTCAGAGGCCATTGCCTATTCCCTACGCTTATCATGACTGAGTAATGATTCTTCCTCCCTAATGGACAAAAAGCTATATACCTACTGTAGTACTGTGTAATTATGGTGTGCTTATTATGTTGTGTTTGCGTACTCTTTTCACCACATTTGTCCTACAGTGCCTCTCTACAAAGCAGTGGTTCTTTGTATGCCTGACACCTTTAGGAAACTATTAAGGTATTCTCGCCGCAACAAAATGAATATCTCATATGTATGTAATAAATGAAATTTATACTAAATTTGTGCCACAAACTTATTAATGTTGAATTAAGGACGTAAAAATAATGCAGGACTTTATAACCCGTAAATATCATCACACACCCTGAGTATCGTATACTGCTACAATTAAGGCCACAACTCTAGCCTTCTGCGAATAAGCTCGTTCACAGTTACTTTTGTAGTACCCTCTTGCATTTGTTCTGCAAAGGCTACAGCTTTTCATTCTCACGATACCCTTAATAATAGTGAGGAAGTTACCGCACCGTCATACCATACAACATTCTCTGCGACAATAAAGCACCTACACTGCAATAAGAAGCTTTCGATGTGGTCAGCCCGAGACAAACAGCCACAGGGTCGATGTAACCACCTGTAGAGAAGGTCCACTTTCCATTGTGCCTAGTGTATTGTGACGGACCGGTGCCAGCATTGTTATTGGAATTAGAGGCGGTCCCTACTGCTGTCGTATGCAAAGGGCACGATCGAGGCAATGCTGAAGGCAATGATAGAGAAGCGGCAAGTTCCCTCAATGTCATTTGTATCACACTGCGGCTAAACTTCTTATGCATAGTACTGTATTTATTGCCATTATGAATCTGATCGGTCAGATGTGCCGGAGCTGCGTTATACAATTGTACGCTCAACTTATGATCGGACGTTGAGCTCGCATGTCGCGCCCAATGCCCATACTCGGTGAAAGTCTGTAATCAAGATACCCCTGGGCGTACGTATGGAAATTAAACTACGTGCAAGCTGAACGTCCGTTCATAAAATGAGCGTGCGATTACACTATGTGGCGCCGGCAGCGCTACCGTCGTTCACGACCAATTTGTGTGCGTGTTTGTGTACGCAGATCGTATGTGTGTGAGCGGCGTTCAAGTTGACGCGCCGCGCTGCTCGCTGTATCGCTGATTAAGTTAGGTTACGTTAGGTTAGGTAATTTTAGGACTTGGTTAGGTTAGGTTAGGTAACGTTACGTTAGGTAACGTTACGTTAGGTAACGTTACGTTAGGTAACGTTACGTTAGGTAAGGTTAGAAAGGTTAAGTTGGGTAAGGTTAGGTAAAGTTAGGTTAGAAAGTTAGGTAAGGAGGTTAAGTTAGGTAAGGAGGTTAGGTTAGGTAAGGGTAGGTTAGGTTAGGTAAGGATACGGTATTAGATATTATTAGAAGATTTAAGCCTCCCTAAATAAGTACTTAGCTCTTCTAAGAGAGGAAAAAGAATGGACATATAGTATGTCGATAGAAAAACGGGGAACCCATGCACGAAGGTGTTCCCACACAGGATCAACGCGCATGGGAACAGCAAGTCGGGAAAGAAGAGGAAGAACAGACAACCGTAAGATCAGTAGGAGTATGAAAGTGGAAGGAAGCAAAGTGGGCACGAAAGNCTAAGGTAACCTACTCAAACCCCCTGGGGGCGCTACTCCCCATAACATAGGATGGGCGAACCTAACTAACCTAACCCTATGGCCTATGGCCCATCCTATGCCCCCGGAGGGGGCCTGCTTCTTCTTGGCAGCTAAAGTCAAAACGTTTTAGATGGTTCTTCATGAAATTTGTCCCTTATAAAGGACGTCGCGAGGACCATATGACCAAATTATCTGATGAGCTGTTTGCCCGTTTGTGCGTTTTACTACGTCTGTCTTACTGTTTGTGAGAATGTAATTGAAAAGTTACGGATGGATTATTGAACGACTGTTAGGACTATTAGAGGCACCAATGATCAAACTATGGAGAGGAAATCCTCGATTGAGGAATAATTTTAATTTTTCATTAACATTGCGTTGCTTAGCGGAGGTGTGCGCTCGAGTGCTTTTGCTTCTCTAGTACTCCTGAGTTTTGTAATTTCTACCGGGGTTACGCAGTCGGATGTTTCATGTCCGACTCCGACTCCTGGTCCTCAAATCTTTCCGAATACGACTCATAGATACAAAATAAAATATAACATGAATACCCGCATTAAACTTGTCCAACTTTTTTTTAGCACAATGATTGCTATTCCGACATGCTTTTCGTACATACAAAATTGCAAATTCTAGCTCAACATTTCATACGTTTAACTGCACTGCTATCAACATTTTGGCTCATGTTAAACATGAAGTTTGTTAAGGACCGTCTAGAAGGTTATGAGAGATAACGGATGCAAAGGCAGGATGCTACCTACCAAAGTGAATCTCTCTCTGACAACTCTAAGTTTAGATGCAAAAGCACAGATATTCTTAGATAAGGCCCCGTTCGCAGATGCACCACACCTCGCAACGCCACACAATGCGTGTTGAAAGGTCGTTCGCACATGTGCGACGCCACATCACACAACACGCTAGTGATTGCTCCTTAAATCCAGGGGCATGTTGCAATTAGACGCCGCTGTTACCCTCACAGTGTTACCCGATTAGCAGTGAATGCGACGAGCGATCTCAGCACCCAACAAAGTGTTGCGGAATTGACGGCAAGCTTGAACATGTACATTTTGGCGGAGCCTTAGTTTGACTGTATTTTAGGATAAAACGTTGAGAACACTCCTCAAAAGTTCCTTAAATGCTAGAATTTAGCAATAGGCTATATGGCAATTTCAGAGGAGATTCGAAAGAAGCAATGGAGCGACATATGTCGCTTCTTGTGGTTTTAGGCACTTCAATAAGTCCAGCAGCCGTAAAAATTGATTTACTTGTTTGCCGGGGTCTTTCACGTAGCTGACGAACCACATTTCCCACGTCTCTATCAGTAACAGTCCTTGAATGCCCAGCATCTGATAGGTTTTTTCCGTGGTGAAGGGTCCTTCAAGAATATTGTCACTGTGTCAATATGGCGTCGTATTTTTCGGGCAATGACATCAGGAGAGGTACCTTTAGCAGTTTCTCATCTGATAATTTATTTCTCCTCCTTAGTTAGAACTTTTTTTTTCCACGTCCCATTTTAGCAGAATATACAAGAAGCTATTATTGTTGTTCACCTCAAACAGAGAAAAAAATGCAATGAGTTGTCAATCAGAGACGCAGCAAAATGTAAACAAACCCAACAGTGTTGCCATAAGATATGGTCAATTTTGTATTAAAGCTATTATTTCCGTTCTAAATGTACGTGCGTGGTACAATTACAATCGAAGTCGAAGATTACAGCTGAATATTCTTAGATGAATTCACGAACTCACATACAACCTTGAAACGTAACAATGTACACATAAATTGAGCTAATGAGAGTATTGTTTTTATCCCATTTAGAATATTCAGTTAACGTCCAAATTCCAGCTCCAACTTCTAGAGTAATTAGCCTTCCGATACAGACTTCCCCTCACATCCTTCGACTCCGCAACCATAGTATCTCCTACAGAATTATCGGCTTACAGAATGATTAAATATTTGTCCCTAAGATGTGATCTATTAGTCATGTAACTGAAGTTCAATATCCCAATTAGATGATCTTCCAGACACTCTGGAAATAAATGTGAGAGCTGCTATATGTCAAAACATCGCCTTGCTTCTCTCATTGAACCGTATGGGGAATTATTGATAACATAAATCGATGGGTTATTTATCATCGTATCGATCGTATTGCATCGTAAACTAGTGGGTCGCGCAACAATATCAATGGATGGTTCTTATAGAACAGTCGATGAATTTCATGGGTGTCGCAGTTTAACTTCTGACAAATGATACCGACCGAACCTAGGCACGAATAAGCGAGGTAGTCATAAACCCATTGATTATTTTTTCTTAGTGTCACAAAGATATTTATTATCATTATAATTAAAACTTCACGCTTGAGCTCCCACGGACAGGTAATACAACCCAAATGAAACATCTTACAACACCGGGAAGCTCAAAACGCTGCTAAAGGAAATCCAGCAAAAAACCATTAACAGCTGACTTAAACGCTTGCAAGCCAATACGACCAAAGACCGATGCCGGCAACAAATTCCAAACCTTAGCTGGCGAGGGCACGAAGCACCGACAGAACTGATTAGTTCGACATCTGACAGCCTCCAAAGTGAAAGAGTGCGCTCCGCACGCAGCACGAGTCCCTCTCTCAAAAACCTTGAGTGCAGGGAGAGAAGAATACAACCAATGCCTCTCATTATTGTACACCTTATAAACATGCATAGCTCTGCTACTCTTCTCCTGTGGGACAGGTTCACGAGATCATTATCAGCGCACAGCCTGCTGGCTGAACTAACAAGTCGATCCAACAGACGCAAGTGAGTGTCAGCAGCTCAAGCCCAGACCGGTGAGCAATACTCCAATACGGGCAGCAAAA
>LQNS02015105.1:105775-120002 GCA_001587735.2 Parhyale hawaiensis | reverse complement strand
AAATTAGTCAAAATACTCCTAGGCTGCTCAGCCATAGATTCATCGATGATGACGTCACTTTTTGGTGCTAATTTTTCGTGAGTCCTCCCGTTACGCTCTTTGCTTCCTGATTGACTCATTAGAGTAGGATCAAAATGAATCCACAAGGTTTGACTTGCATAGAACTTAAAATAGAAGTTCTGCTTTCATCATCCTGAATTGTGTTACAGGTGTAAGAAACTACTCAGCCTAGTTTTAAGTGGAATATAGGATCACTTTCTGTCCACTATATATTTTGTTCCTGTGCCGACCTGTATGTTTCCCTGCATATAATGTAATTTGCATGTTACATTTTGTCAAAACTAAGAATTGATCGTTGAGTTCAGTCGAGCTGTATAGGCTAAACTGGTCCGGAATTTTAAGTACACGCGCTTTCAATAACCCTCTCTGAATCGCTTTACATGTGTTAGAACTATTTATTTATTCAACATGTATTTCTCCATAGGCGGGAGGTATTCTTAGATTATTATATTACAGCTTACATTTAAAAAAAAAATTGTGTATACATTAATTTGTTAGAAATATTACAGCTATATATTCACAACCTAATCTACATGGCTCAGTGCCATCACATACCAAACGAGTTAACTGGACTGGCTCCGCAATAGAGCTACCTAACAATNCGAGGAAAGATCTACATGGCTTAATACTATTTCACCTGATTGCTTAAATACTATTACATACAATTACATCCAATAGGTATGGCGGTACATACAGCATGACCTACAGTACAAACATGTAAATTTGAAATAATGTATTTGTATCTCATAATATGACGGCTTTCATCAAGTGGATTACTATTTCCGCCAAAGGGCGATCCGGTAGTCCGCTTGGACTAGCCCAAACGGTACCAGCCCTCATGGACCAGACAACACGAGCTCGATAGCCCAGAAAGGGAGAACATGTAGTGCTCAGAACGCATGGCACCACATGTTATTCAGCTTCTTATGATTACCCAGCTTAGTGAGGGAAGCATCATTCAACTTCACAGTTTATTGGGGACTTGTACATTGCAAGTTGCACCCGTCGGTTGCTATTGAGTACCGGAAGCAGGATTGCCGGGGACAGAACTTATAACATGTTTAGAGGATGCGAAACACTGGGGTTACGGAGAGCACGAAAACGCGTGTCCACTCCATGCGCGAAGAATTGGGGTACTGACTGGATCTCGGAGTAAAATTAGTAAATATACAAGCTCCTTGGACTGGATAAATGATAGATCAAAGGAGGCAGGCGGTCCAATAAAGAACTAGTTCGCGATGGTAACTCAACTACTCAAGGTCATGTACAGGAAGCAGTTAAGGTTAACACGTTACCTGGAGTTACCAAAGTTATACATGGATGTACTGTCATGAGCACGGCGTTTTATTTTCCCGTGCCCCCGAGATCTCGCCCCAAAAACGTCCCTCTATCAAAATTGCCGAACATAATGTAATGTTACTCCTATAGGGTCTGCTTACGAAATGTCAAAATATTGATTACGCCCTTCCAACACCCATTTACGAAATGTACCAATTATTTAGATTTCTCATAACTCTACTTATTTAGAATGTTGTGTTATTTCAGGGCGATTTCGTTCAAAATAGCTAGAAGAAAGCTGACAAAGAACTGCTACCTTAGCCTCGTTTATTCCCACATAACTGCGGGTGCCTTCAAGGAATACAAAGACAGCAAGAGTTGCCAGTAAGTTTAATTTCCTAAGATTTGTATGAATTATTTCCCATAGCCAAGGCAACAATATTTATAATTTTGATCAAGTTAAATTCATTACAAAAAGAAGCTTTTCAAAACTTTACTCAGAAGTAGCGTATTTTTTATAAAAAAAGGATAAGCCTAACAGTGTGGAGGCTCCACTAGCGACTTACTGAAGATAGGTTGTGACCAGTGAACCGCTCGCTAAGCCGTTTAGGGCTTGAGCCAACCGAAGACCCTACGAGTGTTAAGTTGAGTATACATATTTAGTACGGTGTTTCAGTGTCTAATTTGGGCTGAAGAGTAGTGGGGGTTTTACCAGTGACCCTCAATAGGAAGGGTGATTTGCCTGCAACTGTGAACTGCACTTGCCTGTGTTAAACCTCAGGTGTGGTTCAGCACAATATAGACATTGTGTCCCTGATGCGCTAGTAAAACATGGACGGTGGAGCTACACAATACGTGGTGCAATATTCCACGCCGGAGGCCATTGCATGCATCGCAGTGCAGTACTGCGCAGCACTAACCAGCAGGGGGACATGAACTTTTTGAACAGATTTTTAAAGCGATGAACAGTTTCTGATGCTCCTATTGAAACAGGTAATTAGTTTCATATTTTGGCTGCTCGACAATAAAAAGTTTTTACGCCTTGTCGTGGATACCATAGGTAAATTTAATGATTTGTTTCGCTGAGAACGCGTCAAGTAGTTGTGGAGCATTTTTAGCGGACCAAATTTTTCCGCAAAAAATGTACTACGGGTTAAATTACAATTTTCGTAAAATTTTACGGCGACAAAATATTCGTAACATTTCACGGCAACAAAGTACATAATCGTAAATCTGTTGCAGAGATAACAGTTTACAGAGCGAGAAAAGTTGATCTTCACGAGGGGTAGAAGCAGCGGCCAGCAGCCACACACAGCGGCTCTGGAGTTTACCCAAACGCCGCACACCGGCGCTGTGAGGTGCACCCTACACCGTCACCCCGTTAAGTCCCGTCCTGTCCCAGACGCACCTTCGTTAACTTCAGAAAGCTAACTTGGGAGGAGTCCACACGCGAGTGCGAGGAACTAATTACCTCCCTCCCACTCTCCTCTTCCTGTAGTGGCGGACCGAGGGCCCTCAAACAGGCCCCCGTATCAGCCGCTAAGCACCACATCCCGGCCGGCCATCGCAAGGAATATATCCCTCGGCTCATCCCGGACGCCACAGACGCCATCACCCTTCGTGATCACCTCTGCTTCACGTCTCCTCAAGACCCATCCCTTCCTCAATTACAAGAAGTGGATGGCCTCATCTGTGGCGCTGCCCAGAAGGCCTGGAAACAAATCGTTCAAGAATGCGACCACAAGAGCAACCCCAACTAATCCTGGTCTTTGCTCCGCTCACTATCCAGTAAGCAGTCCCCCGTCCCTCGTAACCAGCCCATATCTTTTGGAACTCACACGATATAGCCAGAGGCCTTTGCAAGTAATTTACTGCCACCTCTCTCCTGTCCTAGCTACTCCGCCCAGACAGGTCAGGCGACTTCTTCGGAAGCGTCACCCCATTGATCACAGGTTCACCCCCTTCACTCCCTTTCAAGTTCGTGAGGCCATTGTTGCCTCAGGGACCTCCACAGCTGTGGGCCCAGACCAATTGTCTATTTTATATCTCAGGCATCTGGGCCCGCAGGGTCTCATCTATCTTACCAGATTATAAAATCTCTCCCTTGCTCACGCCGACATTCCTGCCTTCTGGAAGTTAGCAGTTAGAATTGTCGTTTTAAAACCATCTAAACCTACGGTTAAAGGATCCTCTTATCGCCCAATATAGTTTCTGTGTCTCTCTGCGAAAGTCCTGGAGCGCCTCCTCCTGCCTTACGTCAATGAGGCTTGCCAACCTGCCTCTCACCAGCATGGCTTCCGGCCCATGCACTCCACCACATCTGCTTTACTTCCTTTGGCCTTCCAAGCAGCCCGCGGCATGAACAAACCCAACCCCCCTGACAGCACGATGGCTGTGTTGATTGACTTCAGCAAAGCGTTCGACACCGTTCCTACTGAGGGCCTCCTCTCCTCAGTTTCCAGCTCCACACTCCACCACAATGTTGTCAGATGGCTCGCGGCTTACCTCACGGGACGAGCAGATTGCTGCCTCTATAATGGCTTTCGTTCACAGTTCCGGGCTGTCAAGGCGGGGGTTCCTCAGGGCTCGGTCGTCTCGCCTTCCCTATTCAACCTCTACGTCTCTGACTTCCCCATTCATCGGGACCAGCTCTAATGCCCCTCTGTAACATATGCTGACGATTTCACTGTTGTGGCGTCCCATCACAATCCTCTCATCGCTGCTGCCACTCTTTCGGATCCCTCTGTCTCAATCAGCACTTGGGCAGCTGATATGGGCCTTACCCTATCCACCTCCAAATCCAATTCAATCTTATAAATAATAATAATAATAATAATAAAATCATTTATTGTTCTCAAAAGGTACTGTGTCCAAAAAGATTAGGGAACAGGGCCTGAGGTTTTCATGATTAAAACTAATTTAAGAATAATACTTAACACTAACATAAGAGAGTTATACATAATTATGGTCTGCTGAGTCATTGGCACAGTGCCTATACACATTATGAATGAGATGATAAGAGAAACGTAGGCTACACAGAGTTACAGCAGAATAGGTTTCTTGGGAGTTTGAAGTGCCGTTTGCAGAATACAGTTGGCCAGAGAAAAGAGAATCGAGAGAAGAAGTTTCGAATTTTTTTCTATTGAGAGCATGGATGGTAGCGTACAGAAAACTGTCGGCTAATGCTGGGTGTAGCGAACTAGTTAACACTAGTTAGCACGGTTACAGGTATTTCAAAATTGGGAGAGAAGTGGGATGTGAAATTCAGAAGATATAGACCAGCTAACCCTTTTCAAGTGTGAAAGATAAACGGACGTGTATGACAGGAAATGAAAATAAAGTCTAAAGACAATGCAGTTAGAATTACAGTGCACAACGGGCACCCATCAGTCTGGACTCGACCCTGGTTTCAATATTGACGGCACTGCTCTGCCTCTGGAGCGCCGCCCCAAGATCCTCGGCGTCACTTTTGACACCCACTTTACTTTTACACCTTACATCGCTTTCACAGCTGATCGAGCCTCCAGGCGCCTCAGATTGCTCAGAGCTCTGGCTGGCACACGCTGGGGCCAGTGCAAGGAGACTCTTCTTCTCACATACAAGGAATTCATCCGACCTCTCTTCACCTACGCTGCTCCAGTTTGGTATCCTGGGGCTCGTCAGTCCGCGGTTCGCAAGCTGCAGACGGTTCAAAAAACGCTGCTCTCCGCACAGCGACGGGTTGCCTTCGCATGACTTCTGCGGACCATCTCCACTCCAAGTCCAAACTGCTGAGGGTCGACCAATCTCTCAACCTCCAGTGCCGTCAATACCTGTTTCCGCCCTCTGTCTCGAGCACCCAGCCCACTCTGTTGTCACCGCACAAGCTGGCCCCCGTCTCATCCGCCACAACTTAGCAACCAAATTCCTACCCGACATCAACCACTTACTGATAACATCATGCCTTCTGAAGAGTACCGCACAGCGATTTCCTCCCTCCATCGGTCTGCTGTGCAATATTCACTAGGCCGCCTCCATGTGAACAGGGTTTTGGGCTTTGCCCCACCGGAGATCTCACCCGATGAGGCGGTCCTCTCACGTGCGGCCTGCTCCACCGTATCACAGTTACACTCAGGGGTTTTCTCTGCTCTGTTGTCTCATCGCCATAGGATCGGACTGGGGGACTCGGACTCCTGCCCTGAATGTCACCGCTGCCCCCCACACCGTGAACCACCTGTTTGAGTGGTCCGCCCACCCCAGTACCCTCCTTCCCACCTTTCTATGGGACAGTCCTCTATCTGTATCTGACTTCTTGTGCTCCCTACCTTCTTTTTCATACCTTCCGCCACATGCGCGACCTCATCCGGACCCACCCCCTACGTGAATACAACAACAACAACAGAAACTCCGTAAGTTAGGTGCAGGTACACGAGGGAAAAGTACAATTTTCCAATTAGCTACGTGACTGGAAACAAATGCAGGCTGAGGCAAAAGTATCCGAGACCGACTGACAATTATAGATTTAGTATGGCTGGCATTTAGTATCATACTACAGGCAGAGCACCATGTATTAAGGCGTGACAGGTTCCTATTCAGGGACTGAGTGACGGCATTACGCATACTAGGGCTTGGTGTTACTGCTGTCATAGTGGAATCGTCAGCATAGTTGATCACTGTGTTCTTCAACGAAAGAGTATGCCACTAGTGTAGAGAACAAACAGCGCTGCAACTGAGGCACTCAAAACACAGTCAACAGACACACTCTGGATTCGGTCAGAAATAAAATCACAAATGGTTGACAGAGCCTTACCACCCACACCGAATGACTCCAACCTGTATATAGTAGAACCCTGGGGTTGACCCTGTCAAACGCCACAGTAAAGTCTAACTGTACCAGGCCTACTTTAGAACGACGATCTTACTTTGACTGTAAATGGCATGACACATACATCAATGACTTACAACAACCCAAACCATTCTGTACCTAGACTGTACGTAAATTGACCAGCAGGCTACAGACCAGATATATACCTTTGCGAAACAATCCAGCTTACAAGCCACCAATCTCTCGAATACCTCGGACGAAATAGGCGATAACGTAGTAGATAGGTAATTGGTAACATTAGGCGACCCTGGACCTAAGAGAATGGGGTAACATTCCCGGGACGCCAACAATAAGGAAAATTTTTCATCGGAAGCTCTCTCTAAGGTTGGGAGTGAGAACGCTATCACGTTTTTTAAAGTAGATAAAACACGTTGATCAGGTCCACGGCACCGAGTGGTTTAAGGTCCTCATGAAGCACTCTGATAGTGCTAGATCTGAATGCCAAAGTGGTTAAACGGGGTTCAGAGTGACGTCCATGAGGCATTAACAACACATCTCAGCTTTGCTTCACCACACGAAGTGACAACGGCTCGACATCGCACCAAGGCAGGCCCGGGTTCGATTCTTGGATGGTAGGCTATGGATCTTCACTGCGTGGATCACTCCAACACCGAAAGGCGACGCGAAGTATGTCGAGGAATATCAAATTGACTCTCATCACAGACTGCTTCTCCTGCTCTTCACACTACCAGATCTTCAAAATTGTAGAATTCAAGCTAAAGAAAACCTTGTTACTTGTGTCTCAGCTCAAGATGTACAAATCAAGTAGATGATCACAGGAGAAGCAATTTTTCGCGGTGCAGTAACGCAGTAATTATTTTTTCTAGCTTACTTTCTTTCCTTGACAAAACAGGTATCGCTTGAGGGGAAATTTTTCGATGTACTGAAGTAGTATAGTAAAGTAAATAGGATACGCGACGGGAAATTTAATTAAATTCTGTGATGCTTTACTGCTAGCTAAAATCAATTTATATTTTTCACACGTCATCTTTAGGAAGGAAAGAGTATGCTGCTGAAATAAGTTGAAAGAGAGAGCACTTATCTTTTATGTTCTAATGTATCTTTCAGGAGCACATAAGTAACGAAAGTATGATCAATGAAGAAGGGTCATCACAAATTGCCCGATTGCTGTCACTTTTGACAGTGCGGGAAGTCTACATAGTGTATTTTTAACTGGTAAGTACTGACTAATCATTACTGTGATTTTAGAGGCCAATGTGAAAGTGCTCTCTATGTTAGCTTTAAGAATGAATTCCACAGGGTGCTGCGCATTAATATATAGGGCATTGCTTCCAGATGAGAGAATAAAATAGAATTTTGTTGAATCAACTTCCCCAACCCAAGACCATATTTAACAAGTACCTGCGTGAAGAGCGCCGCCATGACGATGAGGCAGGAGATGCCGACGGTGAGTCTGCTAGCGAGGTCGTCGAGCCCCTGCGACTTCTGCGACTCCGGCTACTCGACGTCGTGCTTCGTCCCGTCCTTCCAGTGATCCTACACCGACGGCATCGCCGCCCGGTTCGCGTCGAGGTCGTGGTGGACTGCATTCGTATTATTGTCGTGGATGCGGAGTTGCTTGCAGCATTTGCAGCACGATTCAAGATTCGAAGTGCCTCACCAAAGCTATGCACTAGAGTTTCGGACAAGCTAAGTCCTGAAAGCTTCATTTCGGCGCCCAATTGAAAGCCCAAAGTTTTCAAGGCTCGACTTGCTCGGAACGTCACACATGCGCACTGGACCTGGCACATTATATCGAGTTTCATTCTTTAACCCTTAATTAATGGTACGTAAGACTTTCGAAAGCCGAAAACTAGGCCGTAACTTGGCGTTTTCAGCCCTGCCCAATGTAATCGTCTTGCTTCTAACCAATGTTGGCAAAAACCATGCATTTTTTTTGTTCAAACCAAAAACCAGGTTTTTCTTGGGTAAAAAAACCGTGTTGTATTGGTTTATTCTATTTATTTTTTCCAGAGTTCTAGAAAATTTATTCAACATTTAAGTTTTTTTTTTTGCTGTGTCGACACATGTAGCTAGCTGATCATTAACAATCTTAGTCACTTCATTTGAACTTCCTACTGTAAAAGAACAATTTTTAAGACAAAGGGGTTACAAGAAAGCAGTTAGAAGAGTACCTGTATCTTCTATAGCGACATTTTATATGCAAGCTGCAGAGATGCTACGATATTTAATAGAAATATAAAATCCTTTGAAAAATTTGAAAACACTTCACAGATAGAACGTGACAGAAATAGCAAGTTACTAGCTAATCGATAAAAGACTAATGAACTAAAGAAAGTGAAATAGCTGTAAAATCCTTTGGAAAACTTAGAAACACTTCAAAATACACAGACATGTCGTTAGAGATAAGTCACATAACTAGCTACTAGCTAATTAAAAGCATGCATAGTAATGAAGTGAAGAAAGAGAAATACCATAGCTATATGCCTACATCCTTCTCATGAGCTCACTAGCTGTCTAATATGGTGCAACTATAACTACTACTTTTAATTTTCACAAGCTTCTAGCTTACAAGAACATAATAAGACATGCATCTCTAAAGTGAAATAACACAAAATTCGATAAGTTATAGGTTTTTATTAAACATAAGCAATAGTTGACCCTAACTGTCCTGACCGTCAATTGGACTCCTATATAGAAACACAATAAATCATCCCTTCAGTTGTGTGACTAAACTTTGATACTCTCTGGAAGTAAAACTGTTCATAAAACCAAAGAGTTGATTGGTTTGAACCATAATTTTTTATTTGGTTCAAACCAGCCAACCCTGCTTCTAACATCTGCAGCACAATGCGGTGTGATGAAGTTACCTCTCCTGTCTACAGTGCTGTACAAATCAAGCCTCGTAGGCTTATCATTACTGGACTGAAACCGGTCAGGCGTAGACACCTAAGCACCAGTCCGTCAGCGGGATACTCACGGGATTCCCAGGCCTCTTCTCCACAGTTTTCTTGAAGTAAACAAATTCGTAGAGCTGCTGGTAAGGCACTGTGTGGTCTTCGCTCTCGACTTGGTCTGGGTCCCATTCCGCATCCTGCTTTATTTTTCCAATCATGATCATAGTCATGTTGCAGGTCTGTGGAACCAAAAGAATTCCTTAAATATGTAGTTGGCAAATAATAAATATATTTACATGTGATGTCAAAATTTAATTTCGATATCTAAAATCTTTGTGTGCTGACTCGGAAGAATTGAGCACAATTCTAGAGTGATTACAGACAAAGCTGCTATAACGGCAGGAATCTATGTACTACAAGCAGCCGTTATACGAGGTTGGAGCGTTGTAGCTTTGAAGTAATTTAGGGGTTTTAGCAGTTTTACTTTAAAATTTTCACAGAAAATCTTGATTAAAGGACTATAACTGTATTAAGAAAATTCCAATGAAGAAACATTATAAAACTAGCAAGCACTGTGAGAGCGCATACCTCTGCAAAGAGAGGCAAAGGTAACGCAACAATAAAATTGGTTTCGAAACCATGATTTTTTCGCATCAACACCAAAATCTAATCATTTATGCCCTTCGATAGCATTAACAGTTTCTATAATTTTCGTGAAGATCCGTTCATAACTCTTTGAGTTATGTTGCTAACAAACATCGAAACAAACATAGGTCAAATGCACAAACTGACCAAAACAGAGAAGTAAACAAACATATGAACGAATTTACACCAAAAGCTAATCATTTGTTACTGTTATTATGCGTAACAATCCCTGTAAATTTCGTAACGTTCTGTTCATTAGTTTTTGAGTAATCTTGACAACAGACAGAGAGACAGACAAATACGACAAAAATATTACCTGCTTGGTGAAGGTAATGATTCAACTTTCGATAATACTTATTGATAAAAGCGTTTTCATTACAAGTTTAGTGTGAATGTAACATCGTAGCTAAAATAGAAGAAGGTAGAGAGTGAAAATCCCAGTCTGCCATTCAAACAAAAAAAAACTAGATGCATCCAAGTAACAGCATCAGTGCGTTTTCTTTATCAGCTTCTTTGGTTCTTACTCTAGCGAAACCAAGTTAGCTGATTTATGTCTTCTAAGTTTCACATTTCCCTTTTCACTCCACTCTGAAAATCTTACAAGCTACACTTGCAATTTCAAAAAATTTTCCTTCTGTTTGAGTTGTTACGCAAACTGTATTTCTAACGTTAATAGCATTTTTTATGGGGCAAAAATTTGTCAAACTAGCGTCTCACTTAACGGAGTGCTTACATAGCTGTAAACTTTGTAAACGGAACAATACATTTCATGTTATTCCTTTATGCAACCGAACAGTGAATAGTCGCTAAATCGCTGGTTTTAGCGGAAATTGAACTTTGGCGGGAGAGTGGATAAGATAAATAGCCAAATCTCCAGAAATATATTCAGGGTGTTGGAAAATTCAGTGCAAATATTTCAACCACAAGTAAAGTCATCTTAGCCGTACCCTGTGGTGTAATGTTTTGGCAAAATTCTGCTTTTTGAAAAACAATTTTTGTTGTAAAAAATTCAATTTTCAAACGATTTTGACAAAAAGTCGTAGTAAAGTGAAGTTTCTAATGCGTTATGCGCACAAGTTGTCAAAATTTGAAAAATGCCTAAGGTAATTGTGAAAATGACGTTCAAATTCAAAATAGGCTACACAAATTAAAAGTCACACTCGTGAAAAACGAGATTCTTACGATGAAACCCTATTTCAAGATCTTTCAGATGACTTAATGCATGGCAAAAAATAATCAGAATATGCTCATTTGCCAGGAGGAAAACTGATATAAGTTCACCAGCATTGACGCGCACCCGCATGTTGCCCGGCCACTGCACCAGATAGGCATGACTAGACGAACGTCAGTGTAACGGTTAGTGGTTTTACTACGTTTGAGGAAGATTTTTGGATAAAACACAAGTTGTGTTATTTAGAGTCACGGTGCATGGTGAAATTTACATTCTTTATGTTTCGGCAATATTTTACTCCAGGGATGACATTTTATTTGCGTTAATTTTGGTCTGCTGGTTATGAAACTTGTATAATATACGTAAAATTGAATTTGAAAACGTTTTATTCTGGAGAATTTTTCGATTTTTGCACTAGTTTTTAAATATATGTTGATCTGATACCTTCTAGACGTATAACAATGTTTGTCGGCACACTAAACAATCGTGACGAGTAAAATAGTCGTGAATCTAACCTAGCCTAACGGAAACAAACCAAACCTTATCTAACCTAGTTTAACATTACCTAACCTTACCTAACATAACCTTACCTAACCTAACTTTACCTAACCTAACCTTACTTTACATAACCTAACACCTCTACACTGACCACCGATCAATTGCCAAGAGTAGTAGCGTCGGGCCAGCACTGCACGTCACGTAGGCTTGTTATTGTTAAAATACAAGAAGGTATCATATCACTATTTCTTGGCAAACTATTACGAAATTAAAAAAAAATTCTCAGGAAAAAAATATGCTTAAGCCAACGGACCAAAAATATTGAAAATAAAATATCGTCCTTAAAGTAAAAGATTGCCGAAACGTATTGTATGTAAATTTCACAATACTTAATAACTCTTAATAATACCTACAACTACTATTTTATCCAAAAATCTTCCTCAAACGTAGTAAAACCACTGGCCGCAGCACTGACGTTCGTCTATTCATGACTATGTGACTATCTGGTGCAGTGACAGGGCAACATGCGGGTACGCGTCAATACTGGTGAACTTATATCAGTTTTCCTCCAGGTAAATGCTCTTCATGAGATTATTTTTTTGTCATGCATTACATCATCTGAAAGGTGTTAAAATAGGCTTTCATTGTAGGAATCTCGTTTTTCACGAGTGCGACTATTTATTTGTGTAGCCTATTTTAAATTTGAACGACATTCTACACTTATTTCCCACTTTTTCCAAATTTTGACAGCATGTGCGCATGGAACATTGGAAGATTTACTTTGCTACCAATATTCATTAAAATCGGTTAAAATTTGAATTTTTTTTTACCGAGAAACTCGTTTATCGGAATAAAAATTTACAGTGCTATAACCTTTTAAGAAGCTGAATTTTGCCAAGAAAAAAATCACACCACCGGGTATGGCTGTGAAGACTTTACATGTGGTTGAAATATTTGCACTGAATTTTCTAACACCCTGTCATTGTTCACAAGATATTCTTTGTCGCCAATTCCCAATTCTTATTTCTTAAATAAAGTGTCTGGTGTCAGGAAATGGGTAAGGGTCGACAATCGGGCTCCTAACCCAAAATTTTGAACATAAAGACACTCTTATCACCATAAATATTAAAATTCGACATCTTTATGCAGATACTGAACTGACGGAGGAAAAGAAAATGAAGACTCAAAATTGTGACATGGGGAGTTAAGTGTTTCACGGAAATGCAGGAATAATATAGGTTCGGAGCCTTTTAAATAGCAGGCTGCAGTTCCAAAATCGTGCAAACGTAGAAAATGGATGCTTTACGTTATCACAAGGCCTTATATCGCCAAAAATAATCAATTTGATTCTACTTGAGGGAAAATTAAGAGGCGATAAACAACAGCTACTACCATTAATTTTACGGCGATCGACCACTCCGCGTCATATCGGCTGTTACATTGGACTGTACGACAGCTTGGACCCCTTTCGTGCGCTCACCTGCTCCGTATCATCATTCTAGCACCTGGGTTAACCCTGTTACGTTGTTTAGCCATGTAGTAAGCCAGAGTACTGTGTATTAGGGCTTACTGTAACCAAATCATGGGCGATACACGAGAGTCTGCGATCATTCCCCTTACCGCCAGGCTTCCTCGAGCAAATGGGCAGCAGTCTTAACTTCATCCGAACCTTCTGTTGAATTTAATATCATAGCGGAGAAATACTTTCGGCCATGTGTTATCCGTCCATGCGACTAGCGAGTTCATTAACGAATACAAGTCACGCTTTTCGTCTCATCTTGCTAAGGAGTGTAGCTTGACACCAAGAGATGTGGCATCGTGCATCAACTACGTTAGCGGGGTTCAACCATGACAAAGCAGTCATACGGAACACTCAAATTATATTGATGAATTCCTGACACGTAATGCCGCTGCAGTTTTAAAACGATCGCTCTATCATAGAAAGCGTGTTATATGACCTAGTTTTGACTTGACCTAGCTTGTCTTACGGGGAGACATTGACGAGTCGGTTTCATCATGAAGTTTCAGTATTTTAGGAATTACTGTTTTCCATTAGGTATATTTTTTGGCAATAGCAGAAGTACTCATTCCTTGAGCCATAAGTAATATTACCTGGATCCTGGGAGTACCACAAGCTACGAGATAATATGCCATAATCACAAATGCATTATGAGAACAGAAATCCTTGAAATTTGTAGCTTCATTTGCATGTTTACTTTGAAATGTTGCTAGATAAAATTTTTCATCAATTGTTTCCATTGAAGCGATAACACTTAATATTTTCTTAATTTTGTTTGCGGTGAACCATGCGTGCATTTTTTTCAAACAAACATGATCCTCTTCAAACTTATCTTATTTATTTTTTCTTTTCCTAATGAAATTCACAGCAGCTAATTACAAAAGAATTGTTAAAAAAATATATTGTGAAAACTTCAAGTCGATCAAAGAAATATAACCATATTCCAGAGAAACTTTGTTCTCTGAGTTTGTTCAGTTCACCACTGTAGGTATATACAATGAAAAGTGGATGAATATTGTAAGAACAAAAGTTAGTCACACAGATACTGTAAATAATATTGTATTAAACATTTTGGAACCCGAAGAGAGACCCCATCTTATTCAAGCATTGAATGTCTGGAGTGGCTCCGCGGGTCGCTGTGGCGCTCCTCTTCTCCCTTCTACTTTCTTCTCCCG
Source organism: Parhyale hawaiensis (assembly GCA_001587735.2). Lineage (NCBI taxonomy): Eukaryota > Metazoa > Arthropoda > Malacostraca > Amphipoda > Hyalidae > Parhyale > Parhyale hawaiensis. Next base: position 105,934 of record LQNS02015105.1, on the reverse strand, counting down.
CTATTCTTTCTCGCTATCTCGTGTTTTTCCTTTCCTGGACAGGTCCTTCCTGCCGACGACCTGCCCGCCCTTGTCTAGGCAGCCCCTCCCTTACCTGTTTCTCCCTTCCGCTGTCCCTTTTCTCCCCCTATCCCTCCTGTTAAGTGGTGACATCCACCC
>LQNS02015105.1:76508-86856 GCA_001587735.2 Parhyale hawaiensis | reverse complement strand
TGCTCAATGCCATTCGTGTCTGCAGGTGTAGGCTGAGTGTATCTATTTATTCTCATTGTAAGTGGCCACCAATATTTGTGACTGGGCCTAATTACTAGGTTGAATTTTGGCTACTTTGTTTGTACCTGTAAACTTGTAAGCGTTTTTTGTGAACCCATTGTGTTCTTAATAAAGCTAGTGATTTATTTATTTATTACTCCGTAAAATGGAGTTTGTCAGACGCCTAGCGTTATTGCATTGCTTGTGGGATTTGTAATATAATTCAAAATGGCAAAGCCAAGGCTTCTGTGTGGAATTTCAGACAAATTAATCATTGAAGACTGAATTTCGGCGCCCAATCGAACGTGTCCTTTGTTCACTTAGTTGGAACGTGCCAAGTGATGACGCATTTTGTAGATAATAGCAGCAGGCACGGTATGGACGTGCAATGCTGAGCAGGATTGTGCATAAGTTGAAAAATGTTGCCTTTTGTATAAATTTTCTTCCCTCTCGAATAATACAAGTGAAATTATAATGAAGTATGGGAAAATCTATCGAAACTGGGGTAAGTAACAATTAAAGCATACTTGAGCATCAAAACTCATTTTTTTCATAAAAATGACCCGTTGATAACGATCTTTGGGATACTGTCTTGTTCTAACAATTTTTTCAAAATTTTGTGGATTTTATCTATAAACCTGGACGCAAGTTTGAAAGGATCAGTATATTTTTTGTATCACTAAATCAATCTACACTATTGCTCTCTGTATAACTGATTTTTCTTAGATGTACTTTACCTTCTTGAGAGTCGAATACCGAGGGAGTACCCGGTTTCTCGGCAAAGATGAACATATCTTCAGGATTTTTCTCCATAGAAAAAGCGTAAGTGTCGCTGTTCACAACGCCCTTGAGAACGATGTTCGGCTGCCAGTAGAACGCAGCATCCATCCTCGGAACCAGAGTGTGGACATCACTGTGAAGGTTATGGAACACGACCCTGGGGTCTCTCCATTTTGCTATGGTTTTCAGCTCTACAGCTATGGTGCCTTCAGCCATGTTGATTTCGAGAATCCTCAGAAGCGTGACACTTAAGCCAACTTTCATTTTTGTCAGACCTGACAGCTCTTTGTCGTAGTGGTGAGGGCGGCTCTGTGTGTGATTGCACAGCTCTTCATCACTGGAATCTTCACAGTCTACTTTGAAATCGCAAGTGGCCCGCAAGGGAATACATTTTCCGTTAGAACAAGTAAACTCATGTGGTTGACATGTGGAGAAGCTGACCATCATATCTACTGGCGATTCAGGGTCGTCCCAAAGCCTCCTGCCCATCAGTGAACGAAGAGGAACGTAGTTAATAGAGCCGTATATTTTCTTGGAAATCGAATGGATAAGAAACAATTCCAGACTTTCTGTAATAAATCTTATCTGAAACCCTTCTTCGGCATTCCAGGTGTAAGCTCCTTCGAGCAGCCGGAAGTAATATCTCTCAGATGATTTAATGAGAGAAAAAGAAGTTGACTTTGGAATCGAGCAAATGCTCCTCATCCGTAAGTTGCATCTATTGACCCTGTATCGGATGAAGCCTGGCGTGACACTCATCGATACGCAACTTTTGTTTTGTGACTTGATCCAGTACATTGCCAAATTCTGCTCGATCACGTGCCGTGAGTACGTTTCTATGAGAGAATCGTTCACATTCATTGCATCCAGCAACTCGCCTCCAAACTTAGAACAAACAGCAATAGCTTCTTCAGCCTTTAAGGTATCCGTGAGTTCAAGCCAAAGTTTGCTGGAGTCGGCTGCCAGAAGTTCTGCTGCCCTCATTGTCGACACAATCGCTTCAGATTTACCTTTCCCATCAAAAGGTTTTCCTATCATATCACGGTCCTCCCTACTGTCGTCGTCCTTATCGTCATCATTTCGATCTTCTTCGCTATCCATATCAAAATCATTACGATGATCATCATCTTCACCGATAAGTTGTACGTACGACCCAAACGAGTTGTCGAAGAGCCGAACGGATTTTACTTGCTCAGGTGTCAGTTTGAAGAAATACCATCGGGCATCAGCTATTTTGCCGTACATGGGATCTTTCATAGCAGGGTTCACCCCGAAGGTCACCGTACTCTGCTCGTCCGTGAGAGACTCTACCTGCGATAGATCACAAGTTGAATCTGGATGGACTACCTCTCCGTCAACGTAAAGAGTGACCGTATTCGTCATGACGAGACACACGTGAATCCAGTGCCACAATTTAACGATATAATCGTAACTTCGAGGACATGTTGGAGTGTAGACGTGCAGGTGTGAGGAAAATGCTGCGGGAAATACCAAACAGATATTAAAGCTATATACTTTTACTGAAAAAGTTTATCTGAAAATAGTTCGGTTACAACGCGCGGATACCCCAGTGACAATAGAAGCATCATTAGAAGAATGGTTATACCAGATCATGTTTCGTGTGCAATGAGTATCAAGTAACTAGGGAGATTTATTATCGTTCCGCGAATACAAATTGCACTTTTGTCGCTAAATATAATTCAACATTTTGATAGCTTAGAGCCACGGTAGCTGCATACTTTCGCTCTCAACTCTAACACCTTGTATCGTTCGTTCGATGCGAAGCCAGGCTTGCGAGCTCTTTCCAGATCTTGGTGTGCTGACTCGGCAGTTGTGCGTGCATGCACGGCGCCGTGGCGGAACTGCCTTCCTCAAGAGAAGAAAAGGGTCCAGGGTCTCGGGTCATTTGTTCCTTCCATCAATTTGGCGCCATAGTTCTTGGTGATCCGAGGTCGACTGTAACTACACTTACTCATCTGGGGCCAGTGGGCCTATACCCGCAGCACAAATCAGTGCATGTGAATTTCCCAGGCGATGGTGTGGTCTAAGTTGACTTTACCTTTACTTTAAGAACATTGATGTATTAGGTAAAGGGTAGGCGGAGCTTGCTCCTCCGGCGCAACCGCTGGTGTGCAGGTCTCTTTGGCTTTAATCTACTATTTAATAATTCACGTCGTATTTTTGTTTATTTATTTATTTATTTATGTATTATATGTTTCCTATCACGCTCTATGGGAATAAGATATGAGAAAATTCAGATTTCAAAATGCAAAAAAAGTGGGGTACCTTGCAATTTTTTTTTCGGCGAAAAAAAAATTGGGAACCTTGCAATCTTATTCTTCAGTATTAGATAGGGGGAAAATACAACTGATAAGATAGGAGAAAATTCAGATTTCAAAAGGCGAAAAAAAAAGTTGAGTACCTTGGAATCTTTTTCTTCAGTATTAGATAGGGGAAAAATGAGGAAGCCCAAAAGACGGCGGGGGTTTTGGTGAAGTGTTAACTTTTTGCCGTCATTTATAATGACGGCTTGGGCCATAAGCTACTGAATAATACATATTGGAAGCGAATAGCAATCCCTCAGCTTCTGCCGATAAAACGTAAAAAATAATAATAAAAAAAAATACAGGGCCGCATCAGCACTATTTTTTTTTAATTCCTTAACCAAATTAATTTGATTGTTGACTTGATACTTTGATAATTAATTGATAATTAATTTGTTTGTTGATATTAACTAGCTTGTGATGTCGCTATAAAACTCTGTCCTACACTCCTAACATTTAGAAGTTAAGCAACCTTGAATATAAAACTTATGGGCTTGTCATTCAGAAGCGTCAACGACGTCCGCACATCTCACGGCCATCAACGTTGTTAACATTGGAGAAAATTCGACCGCATTACGATTAAGAAACTCGATGTTAATCCGGAGCTGGATTGAGCTGTCTGCCTAAGCAGTTTTCGCTTAATGCCCTAAACTCAAGTCAAAGTGACAAAAAACCTTAGCTGAAGTACGTAACGCAGTTCAGCCATGAAAAGAACGGTCTGAATTGACTTTCTGCTTGAGTTAAGCTAATCACATTGAGTTCATGTCCCAATCGAAAACGTCTTTATTATACTTTCAGGGTTTAAACACCCTGCTATTTTCTTTAGCATTCATACTGTCAATTGCTGTTAATCGTCAATTAGTTCACTGTTGAAGGAAATAATCAATGGGCACCAATCGTGCCCACTAGCTGAAGCCTAATTTAATAAATTATTACAAATTAAGTCAAGTGGTGGTTGAGCCTAACCTGCACCCCATTCCCCCTCCGGGAATTGTGACGAGGACACACACTAATTGAGTTAAGTTACACCCCCACACACATTCTTCAGTGATAGTGAGGCACAAACCCACCTCCAAGAACGACGAAGCTGTTCCTGGAATGACGAGTGGAGTTTTCTCGCTTGCGAGACTGCAAGATCATAAAGTCGTTGGTGTAGCGCATGTTTGTCACGTAAATCCACATGCAAACGGAAGCCTCGGTCACTGGCTCACCCATGTTCAGCTTAGCGTGCGAAATGTAGGCCATTCCAGACTGTAGTGCGAGTTCCGTCTCATGAAGCTTTTGGATTTCGACTCCTGCCAGCAGTGAGTCAGACATGAATTCCACAACTGGTACATCTTGCTCCGCTGTAGGTCCTATAGCCATTTGAGACATTGTCTGATTGCACTCAGCACAAGTCTGCCCGAGGGCGCCTAGAAAAACGAGTAGAAGAACGAGGAGGATGGAGCCGAGAGACGACGCCATGGCGCCAGGGACCGTAGCTGCGGGAGGAACAATAACTCAAGTTTAGGCGTTATAAATTTTGAATTCCATGATACAATAAAAACGACTAACAAAGAACCACCGTAAAATTAGACCAATTTCGAAAATGTTGTTGCCTCCACCAAAAAAAAAAAATATATAAAACTGAGCAATATGAGCCACAGTCACGTAGCAGGGTCGTGCCTGTTAACGAATAGGCTACAACATGGATTTACACTTGCCGTAATGTATCCACAGTAATAAGCTAAACCGTGAGTATCAGAACCGAACTTGTACAATCATTTGTAAATAGAAAAATCAACTCAATAACTTTTTCAGATTTGCATTTCGTGTATCACAGATACCCGATGGCATGAGCTAATACAGGAATTTACAAACAAAATTGTGCGCAACGTTTGGAAGACAAAACACTTGAGTGAACGACCGCTGCAGGCAATCATCGTCTGTCCTGTGTTTTCGATTCACAACGCTCGATTGCGTTGCTATGTTTGCATTAAAAAAAAAACTGCTTTTTGAGTAGTCACACTGTCAGAATTTAGCAACTTAAATAGTAGATAGCTGGCTTTAATTTGAGAGCATTTTTACTCTCATAATTTTTTTTATTAGAACTCAAAATCGAATTCTTTGGTTTTCCCTATACTGTATTTTAGTTAGCGAACGCACGAAGTAGAAAATGGAGAATACAGCTCTATCGTTCGGTTAGGAATGTTTCAAGGATTCCAAAACTATAATTTTTTTTAGCATTAAAACTCACTGAGTTCCATTCTTTTGAAATTAAAAAAATACATATTTATTTCCTATTATCTCAAAACCAAAGCCAAAATAAAAAAATTGTTAGCAAAATGTTTTTTTTTCCAAAAATACATATATGTAGTACTGAGCAAATTTAAGAACAATCGATAATTTTGCCCCCCCCCCCTCCCCAATGGCCCCCTCTCAAAATGCACCTGGTAAGAAAGGCCCACCCAATTTTTTTTAACGTCCTCATCATATGGAATAGGAAAATACATGGCATAGCTGTAAAAAAGAAATGTACACAGACATCCCCCCCACCCCCGTTCCAAGACTATATCCAGAGAATCTAAATTCTTTGAACAACATAGAACTATTGATTCCTTACAATAAAATAAGCGTATTTTCTTGTCTCAATACGTGTCTGAAAATGTCTAAAATTGTACCTTGTGAGAAAAATAAATGATTTTATTATTATTATTATTAATTCAAAAGTTAGGCTACAGGAAACAAAGGCCTAGTTTCTACCTATTCCAAAATCGGCTATATGGTGTGGTAGGGTGAACGAACATTCACTGTTATAGTATGTTTATTTTTAAGAAAACAGGAGTAGAGTGATTAATGTAAGCAAATGGCCGGTGTACATATTTATCTTTGCTGTACAGTGCAGTAAGTAGTTCGCTGGTGAACTGCATCTCACTTCCAAACTCTAATTCAACCTCACTTTTAAATTAATTATTAATTCATTTATTCATAATTGATCGTATAATTCTCCCCGGGCGGGAGGTGTTCTTGGATTATTCTATTACATCTTTCACGAAAAATTTCGTGGACATTCATTTTTTAATAATAAAACAGCTGTGAAACTACAACCTAATCAACAAGGCTTAGTACCATCACACACCAGACTAGCTAACTGAGCTGGCACCGCAGTAGTACTACCCAACGATTACCCTCGCACGAAGAGTAGTATAATATAAAGTTTTCTTATGCAAATGATACAGCTTGTTTCATTAAAGTAAGGTAAATGCAGTTATTTCTTCCCGAGGAGAGATCTGCATGGCTTAATACTATTTCACCTGATTGACTAAATACTATTACATACAATATCATACATTAGGTATGGTGGTACCATGCAGCACGACCTACTGTAACAAACATGTAAATTCAGAGTCATGTATTTTTGTCTCATGATAGAACAGCTTTCATCAAGTGAATTATAATTATTATCATCAAGTGATAGTTCAACCACCATTTCCGCCAAAAGGCGATCCGCACAGTGATGCTAGTCGGCAAGGAAGCTCAATTAGGAATATCCAATCTAGACATCGGCTCTCCTCTGCCATACCGTATAAGTGGCTCAGTGCACTACTGCTGGCAGGAAAAAAGACACTAGGAATAGGAAGAGACACTCGAGTGGACGGCTCCTTTCATGGCCTTTCACTCGAGAGAGACTAGAGGTGTCCCGTGTAGGAAATCAGCTATCTCAATCAGGAGTCCATGTCACGGAAGGGAAAGGGGGAGAAATAGATAGTGAACCTACCTAACTTTATAAAACTAACCTTGTCAGCAGGAATTTCGGCCAGCCGCAACCTACTTGCGGAAAAGACATTCAGAAAGCCCTGGGGTTCGTGACTTCATCAATTGAAAACTACTACAGTTTGGGATTAGAAAGCCAGGTCCAATTCAACGCATGATAATAATAAGCTTGTAACTAAAATTCAAGCTCACGCAGTTTTAGAATACCACGCATGGTTGCCAGTGAGTGCGTAATTCCATATAACCAAGAGGCAAGTAGTCGTGAAATTCTAATGTACATGAATCCTAGAAGTTAGCCATTTGCGAGTACTTCCACGTTTACATGGGATACATTTTTCATCAGGACAAACTACAATGCGATTTACGAAGACATTCACTCGCGTATATGCACACGGGTGACATTTGTTTTAAGGTAAGGAATTAACGTAGGTACCATAAGTACCAAACTGCACAACTTGTGTTTTACCTATGGTTGCATACGGCGGTAAAGGGGAACTCGCGAAACAAGAGTTGATCGCTGTAACTGATTCCTGGAAGACTCACTTTGGAGATGACCGGAGGTATAATATAACATGTTTGTTTCTCCGACAGTGTTAAAATAATAACCTTGGTAACGTCATATGAGTCTGTAAAATCACACTATTAAAAAGTACTACTAAGAAATTTTTACGACACCTTTTCTACATTATATTATTTTTACTAATATTTTATATTATTAATGAATTTAGGCGCCCATCATAACTACAATTCACTTCAGATGGCACTAATTAAGTGGTCTCCCTTTTAGCATATTTCCCAGCGTTAGGGGCCTCGCTTCCTTTGGTTTTCCCTGTTTCCAAAGTCTCTGTATCAGGAGTTCCATTTTTCCTACACTATAACATAGATGAGAGTTGAGATAGTGACTCCTATCCTTCACACGAGGAAATATTCCTAAGACGCGCTGTTGTACACAGTGCCACTCGGATTATGGAGCGATATTCCGGGACCATTAACGAACCTGTGCACATTCACGGGGCATTCGTCTTAAGCTTAAGTACAACCTACAGCTACACGGAGCACAAAATTCTAATGGTGAAGGCCCAGGTTGCAAATTTAAGAACATATTTTCATACAGAGTTTGTTCAATTTAATAGTATATTTTCACGAGTCTACTCTTATGGTTAAAGGGTCATTAGAAAGTAACATAATTATGAAGAATGAGAAACCGAACCGATCTACCGAAACAACTGATCGTTCAATAGTACAGGCCACTGTTTAATTCTAGAGTACTTGGTAAATAGGAGTCCATTGAGATCAAGCAGGGAAACGTATTTATGAGCGTATGTATACAGCACGAGATAACCACTAACAGAAAAAAAATCTTAATGTAATTATCGCCGTGTCGGATATAATAAACAGGCATAGATAATTTTTTCCCTCTATTTGCTATATGAGCATCCTAATGGCTGAATGAGCGTCCACATGGTGGAACATACACAAGTACTGAAACTATTACACAGAGTGCGTTCGGGCACTAAAGCAGCAATATTATAGTAACAGTTACACTCTTGGGTAGGCACTAGTTACCATCGGGCACATCAATTTAGCCGGTTTTCAAAATGTTGCAAGCAACTTGCTTTGAAGAGGCCTATTTTAGGCGAGACTTGTAGAGAGACTTTCAACTCTCTTGATAGATCATTCCCCAGAAGGCTCCGGATTCAGAAAGCGCCTTTTTCCTAGTTCTAGATGCCGATATGTAGTCGGCAGATTATTATTTCAAGAGCTTTGCCTGTCGTGGGTTTCATCATGTCGAGGAAATTGAACCGTATCAGCAGAACTGCGCCTGCTATAGAAAGAATGAAATATATACATAGCCTCATCAAGATAAAGTTGTGCTTCTATTCGAGGCCATTCCAGTTTTTTGAGAAGAAGACTTGCGTGATCACGTTTCATAAAGTTGCCCGGCAGCACTATTTTTGCGGAAAAATTTAGCGATTTCTGTAGATCTGCGATACTTTTTTGAGAAGTTTTCGCCTAAATAAGACTACAGTTAGATATTTTCGGACATGCATCGATAGAGTAAAATGTACTTATTTTATTATAAGGAACCTATAGTTTTGTTCTGTTCAATGAATTCAGAATCATCCAGTATAAGGAGCCAAAAACCATCTGGCAGCAAGTCTGGCTATTCTTTTCTAAAAAAAAAACATTTACTTCTAGTTTTTTCCCCTTCTAATCACCGCCAGGAGCTAAGAAACATAAGTCCTTTCTAAGAACTTGCATTCCTATGGTTCCTGGCTTTCGATCTCTCAAAGCCCATCGATCTGCACATCAATCTGCTGGACGTCTTATCTCAGCAGATCGTCTGAATGTTTTGTAATGTCTTTGTGGGGGGGGGGAGGGAAATTGTATGTCCACCGTAAAAAATTATAACAACATTGGCTGTCAAGGCAGTTTCCTCGGTATATATTTTTGATAAAGTTATGCATGTCTGTTTATATTTAAAATTAAATAAAACCGAGAGAGCTTTTTACTCTTCGGTTATTTCAACGTCGCACCGATGAAATCAAAGGATTCTCTGAACGAGCGCGTCAAAAACTACTACTGCGTGAACTAGCGCTGACATATTTTTCAGCCGTCCTAGAGGCTAACTTCTGAGCGGGCAAGAATTCTGCAAGGGATATATGGTGTTTCACGTCGTTTTACCTTGCTGCTGTACAACTGATTCTTTTGAAACAATGGAGGCTCTAATATAGTCGCCTGTCGCCTGTATGGCCCAAGACGAGCTCATCGATTAGTGACGCAGTAAATCAATTACACTGCAGCGAAGCATTGTTCAGGGCCGAGGTGTGGAGAAGTGTCACGATGCTGTCTTGCTGTAATCACATTCTAATTCCAACAATACACTCGAATGTCTACACACAAAGGCTGGGTACTGAGCTCCATACAGTACGTCCCATGCGCACGGGCGTTAAGTTTTCGAAGATTCACTCCTACGAGACTTACGAAAGACGCATGATTATTTTCTTGGGCCTTTTTTGGCTTCTCTCAAATCCAAAACGAGACGATAAGAGGCACGCAGGCTGTCGTTCTTCGGGATATGCCTGCACTGGACCTTGTTCAAACTTGAGAAGCTGATCGTCCTCATGTAAAAGCAATATGCACATCGATCTTGAGGCCAATGCAGAAGGGAGCTGAAAGCTGCCGGGCGAGACAATTCGCCAACAAATGCTCTAAGAGACTATGAGCAAAAGTTGTCTAAGGATAGGATCAGTAGACCAATTTAAAGCGGCATCGTATGTGTGTGTGTTGTCAATTTTTACATAAATTTTTACTTGAAATAGTTGCGATTCCAAATGAGGTATCACAATAACAAAATGGATTAGTCTGAGAGTTGAAACGGAACTTTTGTGAAATAATTTACATGTATATGTTGTGCGCGTTTGATGGATTTGTGCGATCAATCGATCGCG